>JALPQD010000089.1:0-39296 GCA_023101885.1 Typhlomys cinereus | reverse complement strand
GGGACACACGAGAAGGGACACGGCGGGAGGGGCGGGAGAGGAGATGGAAGGACCATAGAGACAACCTTGTGATCATGAATAACTTAATTATTTTTTTAAAATCACACCCCGTCCAGGCATGGCCATGTGGTCTGAGCTCGCAGCAGAAGCCACTGAGCATCAGGCTGTGACTGACACCAGGGAGAGACCTCTGGGGAGACCGCGCTGTCACATGCTCCGAATGGAGCAGGTGCTCTTCCTGGGGCCTGGAAGCTTCTCTGGGGTCTCCAGCAGCAGCCCACTTCTCACAGGCCAAAGGGTCACCCTAACTCCCCAGAAACTCCCAGGCCCGGGTACCACAGTACGCAGGGGGGGAGCAGGAAGCCAACGGAAGACACGTGGACGGAGCCTTGGAACAGATCAGTCATCTGCCCCTCAAGTGTCTGAACCCTGCGGTGGGGGGCAGCTGAAAGCCTGGGGGCAGGGGGGGCAGCTGAAAGCCTGGGGGGCAGCTGAAAGCCTGGGGGTAGGGGGGAGCTGAAAGCCTGGGGGGGCAGGGGGGACAGCTGAAAGCCTGGGAGGCAGGGGGGCAGCTGAAAGCCTGGGGGGCAGCTGAAGCCTGGGGGCAGGGGGGACAGCTGAAAGCCTGGGGGGCAGCTGAAAGCCTGGGGGGCAGGGGGGCAGCTGAAAGCCTGGGGGTGGAGGGGCAGCTGAAAGCCGGGGGGCAGGGGCAGCTGGGTGCTCTGCCATAGACACCAGGAGGTGGGCCCAGTGGGCTTCACCCAGGAGAACACAGCCAGCGCAGAGGGCGAGGCTCAGTCAGTGCAGAGGGCGAGGCTCAGTCAGTGCAGAGGGCGAGGCCGTCAGTGCAGAGGGCAGGCTCAGTCAGCACAGAGGGCGAGGCTCAGTCAGCGCAGAGGACAGGCTCAGTCAGCGCAGAGGGCGAGGCTCAGTCAGCACAGAGGGCGAGGCTCAGTCAGTGCAGAGGGCGAGGCCCAGTCAGCGCAGAGGGCGAGGCTCAGTCAGCACAGAGGGCGAGGCTCAGTCAGTGCAGAGGGCGAGGCTCAGTCAGCGCAGAGGGCGAGGCTCAGTCAGCGCAGAGTGCGAGGCTCAGTCAGCACAGAGGGCGAGGCTCAGTCAGTGCAGAGGACAGGCCCAGTCAGCGCAGAGGGCGAGGCTCAGTCAGCACAGAGGGCGAGGCTCAGTCAGCGCAGAGGGCAAGGCTCAGTCAGCACAGAGGGCGAGGCCCAGTCAGCGCAGGGGCGAGGGCTCAGCTCCCTGCATGGACCACAAGAGCCTAGGGACTGGAAGGACCACAAACGGGGAGCCCAGAGCCAGACCAGTGGCGCCCCCACCTGAGCCCCTCCCTGAGCCTGGGGGTCCTACTTTGCTTTTCCAACTTCACTGCAGATGGGATCATGCATGCGTTGATCCCTTGACCCCCCCCCAGGATGATGTCCCTACACAAAGGACGAGCAGCTTGCAAAGCCCCCCTCCAGCCTCAATCACCTTGACCCCCCCAGGATGATGCCCCTACACGAGGGACCAGCACTTGAGATTGATGTCTTCACAGCAGTAGAGGCATCACTGAAGACGAGCAGGCCCAAGCCTCATTAGCAATTTGCACAAATCAAAGGCAGGAAGAGAGTGCTAAGACTGGCCGCCCCTCCTCCCATCACCCCTCCTCCCCATCACCCCCTCCCCCTCACCCCTCCCCTCCTCCCTCACCCCTCCTCTCCATCACCCTCCCCTCCTCCCTCCTCACCCCTCCTCCCCTTACCCTCCTCCCCTCACCCCCCCTCCCCATCACCCTCCTCCCTCACCCTCCTTCCCTCACCCCTCCTCCCCATCATCCCCTCCTTCCCTCACCCATCCTCCCCATCACCGCTCCTTCCCCTCACCCCTCCTCCCCATCACCCCTCCTCCTCATCACCCAGTGCATGAAATGCAAAGTGCTCCACCCAGCCACGGCCACCATGGAAGACCACTAGCTACTGCCCTTCCTCATGTCCGAGGGCTGCGTATCATTTATTCCCACAAACCCGGTGGAATGGCTTAACATTACAGCCAGCCTCTGCTGCGCTTGCATTCCGGCGAGGCACAGCGCACTAGACAGCATCGCTCATCATGAGCTGTGACTCTCCGAGCCGTGGCCACGAGGCACGTGAAGACCCAGCGATGTGCTGTCTCAGAGCTCCCCGCTATCCAGATAGGGGGCTGTGGGGGCCCTTGCATCATTAACAAATGCTTGGCTCCAGGGAGCACCCCGGGTCTCAAATGCGGAGCTTGGTGATTTTCAAAGTTTCTCTGAACAGAGGGAGCAGAGGACACCAGAAAGAGGACCACGTTGGTAGTGCTGATACTGGGAGCCCACAGAGCCCAGCGTCCAAGCAGCGGCCTCCTTGGTCCCTCCGCAGTTGGGACCTGGGGATCACCAGGGGCGGAGAGCAATGGCAGGGAGATGGGAAAAGAATCCGAGAGTCCGGCAGCTGGAGGGGCAGCTGGGGAGGCCACAGGGGGGAGGACAGAGGAGGGCAGCCAGAGGACAGTCGGCTACAGGCAAGAGAAGGACAGTCAGGAGGGGACAGTCCAAGGGGGACATTCTGAAGGGTCAGTCAGAGGAAACAGCCAAAGGAGACTCAGGTGCACTGTCAAAAAGGAGCAGCCAGGCTGTGCGGAGGCGGGGGCCCGAGACACAGGTAAAGCTTCCACACATGCAGCCCCTTCTTGGGAAATTCACCTTTCCATTTCAATCCCAGGGAGATCAGCTGAGAAACAAGGAAGACAGTCAAGTTCTCTGGCTCCCCTGTGGGGCTCAAGGGGTCAGCCAGGTCTCTGCTGAGGAGCCGCCATCATATACCCACAAGCTATGCACATGTGCACACGTGTCTATACATGCACCCGCATATTACACCACAAGCATGCACGTGTGCACACGTGTCTATACATGCACCCGCATATACACCCACAAGCATGCACGTGTGCACACGTGGTCTATACATGCACCCACGTATACACCCCACAAGCATGCACGTGTGCACCACATGTCTATACATGCACACCACACATATATACACAGTATACCCACAAGCATACACTGCATACCCACAAGCATGCATGTATACACACAGATTCATAAACACATGCACATATGTACACATGCACATCCGTGCCTGCAGAAGTGCACACATATACACAATCCCCATGTATGCAAGCTCATATGCATGCACACAAACACATTGCATATGCACATGTGTGCATACATACATGCATACAAACACATGCACATGCGCACGTATGCACATAAGCATCGCATACGTTGCACCACAAACACAGATGTGCATGCACATGCACTCACACACAAGCACACTCATGCACACAGCAGCATCGTCAAGGAGCTAGGCCTCCGCACATATCTGTCTGGAACCCGGACATTCCCCCTGGACCTTCTGCCCTGATGGTGCCTCCTCAGCAGAGGTGTGGGCGCCCCCAGTTACCACAGACGTCAGCAGTAAGATAAAACTCACATCTGGCTGAAGGATTGAGCCCTTTCATCCCTTGGGAACACGCCTGGTACATTGGCCCATTAGCTGGGCTGCACAATTCATTCCATACATCACAGCAAGCAAGGGCCGCCTTCAGGGCCTACATCTCCACAAACCAAACCCAAGCGGGCTGCCTCTTGTTTGGGGCCCCAGGACTCATGGCCCAGCTTCGGGCTCTGTGATGAATCACCCTTCTGCTTAGTTTGTGGCTCGGATTGCAAGTGGCTAATGGGAAATGCCAGACTGCTGCCGGCGATCACTGCCCGTTTCACACCTGGCACTGGGAGTGCTGGGGAGGAGGGTTGGGGAGGGAGGTTTGGGGAGGAGGGTCCCGAGGAACGGGGCAGTGCTGAAGGAAGGCTCTGGAAACGTCTGCTCCTCCTGGCCTCACAGCCTTCCTCCTCCTTCACGTCCCCATGCCGGCTGAGCACTTGAGGCGAGAGACATGCGTGTGCCAAGGGTGTCTGGTACATTCAGACCTGTGGGCGTGAAGCCCGGCATATGTCGAGGGTCCCTCCCTGCCATCCGGCGCTGCAGGTGGGAGCCCGAGGCGCCGTCGGACACTCACGGTCTGCCCAGCGCACCTCACTGTGTGCCCATGCCACACCCTCAGGGTGCCGAGCAGGGCTGGCTCTGGACTCACCACTCTGGACGGGCTGGCAGGACCCTGGGTCTCACAGCCGCGGGACTCGGACCCCTGCTTTCTTTCCCTCCTGGGGGCTGCTTCGTTCTGGCAACATGGCACTCTGCCTGACCCAGCAAGTCACTCCCCTCCGCTCCCCCTCGCACCTGAGCCTGGCTTTGTCTCCTCTGTAGAAGCGCCTTGTGGCAAAGACGGATCTGCCCTCAGCTCGGGACCCAAGGAACAGAGGAAAGCACCGTCCCCGCGTTCCCCGGACCCATTGCTTTGAGCTGTGACGGCCACACTGCGCTAACTGTGGGCTCAGTTATTCCGAGTGTCCGTATTTCTACACTGAGGTACAGTGGATCGCGGGGCTGAGGGGGGGACATTCCTCTCCCCACTTCTACAGGACCGTCCATAACCACCGGCCCTGCCCGTCTAGGGTGCACTGGTCCCGGGAAGCCGGGGCTCATGCCCGCGGCCAGTCTTCCTGGATTTACAAGTGGATGAGTCAGAATACTCTTAGGTCCTTTCCCCCAGGCGCCTGTGGAGGGCACAGGGCGGGGCTCGGGGCAGCCAGCATTCCCTGGGCCGCATGAGCTGCGTGCAGCAGGACCATTGGATCTGATTCCTGTGGTTCCCCTGTGAGGACGGAGGACGCGATCCTCACGGGTAAGATGCACGGAGCGTTCTGCAGGGACCCACTGATGGTGCCATCCTTAGAGTGCTCCGGGCGGGTGGCCGGCCTGGGAGGCCTGGCTCTTCTCCCTTGCTTTCTGCACCCTCCATGCCCCTCAGTGGACAGCACTGGTTGGCAGCTGCGGTCTAGAACAGAGGCAGAGGCTGAGGGGGTATGGGCTCTGCTGGCAGCTCAACAGTTAGGGGACCAGTCTTGCCTCCCACCCAGCCCCAGGGAAAGGGGCCTCTGGCTATCTCTGCGTCCAGAGCCAGCGAGAGCTGTGGTAGATTCTCTCTGCAGCTGACAGAACTCTGCGGGCTCTGAGCTCCACCAAGGGCACGTGGTTTAAGGTGCCAACATAGCTCCGCTTCTCAAAGGGGAGCCAGATACCTTCCGTGGGATGCTCCCACGCCTGCTGGGAGAGCAGCCTTCCCCCGGGCCCCTGTTCTACACTGCCAAGTCCTAGGCTTTCACTGCGGACGGAACCCCATCGTAGGGGATAAAATTCCAGGAGAAATCCAGAGACTTCGTGACGAATGTTTTGATTTTGTCAAATCAGTGCATGACGGGAAAGTGGGAAATGGGGTGATTTTGCCTGTTTCTGTCTCAGCTTGCTGGAGCTGCCTCCTGACTCCCCTGCCCCTGCGTGACCTGTGATGGTTGACAGTGAGTGACAGTCAACTTGATGAGACCTACACTCGCAGGTCTCTGGGCGTGCTTGTGAGGAAGCTTTTAGAGTAAGTGTGCTACATCCTACGGGCTGGGGTCCCCGTGAGCCACCAGGAGAAAGCAAGCTGGACACCAGCATTCGCCTCTCTCTGCTTCCTGACTGTGGACGCCGTGGGGAGCTCCCCTGCGGTCATGGCCACGGACCGCACCCTTAAACGGTGAGCTAGAGTGAACCCTTCCAGCTTAAGTTGCTTTCATGGGACACATCTTCACAACAACAAGAAACAAACTGATGCACGACCCGCCCCAGGCAGACCCCCACTCTGATGGCCCCTAGACCTCCCCATGGCCACTGGGACCTGGAATAATGACGCATCTTTAACCCTTTCCCAGTGGGAATCCACAGGCCGGGAGACAGGACTCTCCCACTGCGGGTTGGATGAGTGACATGCAGCACGGGACCCCTGGGCAGCCCGGGCACTGACAGATGCGTTTATGTCCAGATTGTAATGGTCACGGCTGTGTCCCCAAATTAGCCCATTTTTTAGGGAGATCGTAATGGACTTGGAGGCTGTCCATTTGAAAGTGAGTCCTCGGCTTTGGCCACTTTCGCACTGATCCCAAAATAGCCACGCACTGACCATCGCTCCACGCTAACGTGTTCATCTGGATTCAATTACATCTCTGCACATTTTTGGGCCGCTGGTTTATCACATGAGAATATAATTTAAAAGTGATCTGTACCTCACATTCCATATTTAGGAAAAAATTAAGTCAAAAGTAATGAAAGTCGCTTGTCTCTCGAGGGCCACGTACAAGGGCATTTTTGCCCTTTGAATGATTCATCGAGGACAGAGGGATGAGGCCGAGGGTGTGAGGGGACAAGGGGCGAAGCCCACCATTAGGGGTGAGCTCTGCCCATCAATGCAAGATGACAGCCGCGGGTTGCGTGGATGGCTTTGCGAGCGTGTGAGCCGACGCTTTCGAGGCAGAAGGCTTTAGTCTCCCTCATAGTTTTCTGTGTTGCGCAAACCCTGAACTGATAAATGAATCAAAGCCACGTGTTTAAAACACAGCAGCTCCTCAGCAAACAGCCCTCTGTCGTCTATCTCCAAGGCGACTGGTCATCGGCAGGGCCGCAGGGCCCAAGCCGGGGGGAGGGAGCTGGTCGCAGGGTAGGCCGCCAGCCTCACAGCCGGCCAGCCACTGCCCGCGCCCAGGGGGCCAGCTCCGGGAACCTGCTCCGTGCCAACTGGCTGCAGACCTCCCAACCTCAGCCTCGTGTGGTCTCCCCAGTCCTGGAACAACAGGGGCGCGTTAGCCGGGTCCGGGGGTCAGACTTCACTCAAGGCCTCCCACAAGTCCCCACATGACGGCCAGGGAACCTGGAACGACCCGGCCTGGCGGGGAAGGGGCATCCCTGAACTGCGTTGCACATGCAATTTTTCCACAGGGGCTCTTTGGAGCCCACCACCACACCCGTGCAGAGATTTGCTGCATACCTTCGTGTGTGTGTGTGTGTGTGTGTGTGTGTGTGTGTGTGTGTGTGGAGGGGGTCCCATCAAAGAGAGCAGAGCCCGGGGTGCTGTTACTTATACACTTTTGCCTAATGGATATTCATTATCTTGCTCATCCTCCTGCAGCTATGTAAATATCTGCACTGTGGCTCTCGTCCTGACAAGATGAATTAAAAATAATGACCTGAGGAAGGGGACGTGGCGTCCTGCGATGCGCCAACCAGGTTCTTACAGGCCAGGGCTGATCTGGGGCTGACAGAGCTCCAAGCACCCCCAGTCTCCCTGGGGTCTGCACCCCAAGACAGAGGCAGAACACGGCCACCGTCCACACTTGGGTGTCCCCAGCCGGATCTCAGCGCTGAGCATCTCCCTGGACGCATTAGGGGCCTTCTTTCTGAAACCTTTGCCAATGGAGGTAGCTGGGGAGGTGGGAGGGGACAATGAAGTCAAACCATTCAGCTTCCAGAAGTCTCCAGGCCCCTGAGGACCCCATTGATTCACACCTGTGCTGCTTTTGGTGATTTACCTGGGTCACCTGGCCACATGCTCCCCGAGACAGAAGTCTCTAGGTATCAGGGTAATGCCAGCATCCAGCACAGCAGCTGACTGATCGGAATCGTGGAAGACCCGGGTCTGTGCGTCTGAGCTGTATGGTAAGCAGAGGCGGGTGCTGCTTGCAGGAGGTGCCGTGTGGAGATGGACCCCTCTACCCAAACGCAGGATGCAGGCCGTCCTCCGTCGGCAGGCACAGGGGGTCAGTCGGGCCCGAGTCTGAGGGAGGAAGAGCTCGTAGCAAGGACCCAACTGCACTCAGCGGCTAAGTGCGCGGGTGACTGTTCTCAGCCTGCCCTGCTCTGTGGGCCAGATCTCCCTCTGCCTCCCTCAGTCACCAAATCTGCAAAAGAGGAGGAAATGGAACCTGTCCCGTAGCTGTGCTGTGAGGACCACATAAGCATGCTGCAAAATCACAGAGCTGTGATGGTCCCCATGAGATGGCAGGAAGCGCAGCCTGCAGCAGGTGCAGGATGCAGAGGTGCAGAGCAGCAGGTGGAGGATGCAGAGGTGCAGAGCAGCAGATGCAGGATGCAGAGGCGCAGAGCAGCAGGTGCAGGATGCAGAGGTGCAGAGCAGCAGGTGCAGGATGCAGAGGCGCAGAGCAGCAGGCGCAGGATGCAGAGCAGCAGGTGCAGCACACAGAACTGCAGACTGCAGCAGGTGCAGCATACAGAAGCAATGGTCTCCAAGCTCCTTGATGCACCCTTGTCCTGCCCAGCAGACTGAGCTTCCCACAGTGCAGGATGCAGAGTAGGGGGCGGGGGCAGTGTCCAGCAAGGGCTTTCCCGTGACTATAGATGGACACCTTCCCACAGGACCTGTCTATGGCCGATGAAGAAAGCACCAATCCCAACAGGGCCCAGCACCACCCCATGACCTCTCTTGACCTGCCGGACCCTACAGACTTGTCCAAGCTGCGGTCAGAGTTTCAACGTGTGAATCCAGGAGAGACCAGCACAGTCTAGACCACTCATCGGGGGCAGCAGATTTCCCAAAGCTATCGATGCAGGCGGATACGAGAGCTGCAGGAAGAGGCTATGAGAAGAGACGGGAGGCGCCTACCGTTTCTCTGCATGCTGTAGATAAATTCACCAGCAAGCAGCTTAGAAGAACAAGGAGACTCTAGGCTGGCTCTCAGTTGTCCACCATTGCTCGGTGTGGCAGGAGAGCTCCCACCAACACCAGGAGCCGAGGGAACTGGCCACATCACGTCCACAGGGATTGCTGAGAGGGGCAAAGCCACACGCCAGACTGCAAGTCCACACAGACACACCTAACTCTGCCAAACTACCGAATCAGCCCCCTCCATCTCAGCCACCTGCCCACCAGGAAAGGGTTCCACCCCCCAGGGGTCTTCCCCATCAGTCACACGATCTGCCCGCGTGCTCCCAGGGTTTGTCTTACTACCACTCTTCACAGCCTCGGGTGTCAAGTTGACACCCCAATCCAGCTGGTACAGCGGGCGACGGGCAGTGGCTGTCCACCCTGCGTGTCCAGGAAGTGAATGAGCTGCAGTGGGCGGAGACTCAGGCGTGAGGCCTGGTCATGGAAGGACCCGGCACCAAGCTTGGCGAGCCAGGGCGGCGTGGGGGTGGCAGGGAGAGGCCCCCGGCACCCGCCCCATCCCCTCTGAGCTGCACCTTGGTGCCAGCACCACCAGCTCAGGCACCAGCTGGTCCCGGGTGAGACCAGCAATGAAACCACATGCTGGGTGGACCGAGCAGCCCCTATGCTGGGGTTGGTTATAATTTCACGGATAATACATCATCTCACACATGAGAAGAATCCGTAATGTGCAGATGAAGAAAAACAATTTATTAATGTTAATAAATCCTCCAATAAAACTTCCAGGAGGACCTATAGTGATAAATTGAATAATTATGAGCATAATTATGACTAACTAGAAGTATAATTTCATGCTAATGCAATAATAATGACACAAAAGTGTAGATCATGAATTTTAACTGCTTCGTTATTTCAAATTTCCACAAGTATGGACCAAAAAAAAAGCTCTCAGAAATCTGATCAAATTATGGTTGACTGAGAAAGTGAGAGTGCTTGCGGATTAAATAGACACCGCTTTGATTATCTTTACTGGGCTGCAAAATGGCCTTATGCTAATTAGGACCTTAAAGACACCGAGTGCAAGAAGTAGATGCTCCAGGAAGCAGCAGCTGAGTCAAGACCCCTGATGAGTGGGCTCTGGTCACCTGCAGGAGATGGCGCCAGTGGGAGGCGGGCTGAGGGGAAGCTGCAGAGACGGGAGACAGACCATCAACCACCCAACTGACCAAGAGAGTGAGAGGCGAACGGGGGCTCCCGTGGTCGGCTCTCTGCAGGCCGGGCGTGGGCCGGGCGTGGGCCGGGCGTGGGCCGGGCGTGGGCCGGGCGTGGGCCAGCGGCAGGCGTCGCTACTGGAGTGCCTCACTCATTCCACGTGACTGCGGACTCCCCTTGGGCCCTGGGAACGCGGCCCAGGGGACACAAGGCCGGGTTCTGTTTGTCTTGGCCACGAGACCCTGGCTGCAGCCAGCTCTACAAGAGGATGGGGGCGTGTGAATGGACCCCACGGGCCTGGGTAGACACAGTTGGGAACTTCTCGTCTCTGTCCTCCTGCCTCCCTGTGGGTGTCTGTGCGCCCCCCCTCCACTCGCCGACCCCAGGGATTCCGCTCTGCTGTCTTCCCAGTCCCACCCTTCACGCAGACCCAGCGGGGCAGGTTTCCTCCTCAGACAGAGGCTTCGCTCTCCTGGGAGGAAGCGTCTTTCGGCCTCCCGGAAGCTGGGCCAGCCTGCCGCCGCCACCCTTCCAGGGAGCATCCGAGCTTCGCCCAGACTCCCCCGCTCGGCCTTGCTGCTCGGGGCTGGTCTCTAGGTTCCCAGAGGGCGTGGGCTTCAGCTCCCAGAGCCTGAAGGGACCCTCCTTCCCAGGAGGGTTTGCTCCCGAGGGTCTCCCTGCTCAGCAGCCTCTGGTTCCTTTGCTTCTTGTTTTCTGCGTGAGTTGCCGCAGACATCTGTGCACTGTCTTCACACATTCCACCTCGCGTCTGCTTTCCCCACCGTGCTTCTCTCCCCTGTGTTAATGATCTTCTGGAGACAGAAGATTTTAATTTTAATGAAGCCCAATTACCTGCATTTTTCTTCGATGGATTTTTTAACTTTTCAGTAACAGAAGATTTTTTCCCCCTAAAATTGCCGAAGTTTTAGAATCTAAACGCTACATTTTAAGCTCTGACCCATTTTTGAATTAGGTATAGATTGAAGTTTTTTTTGTGTTTATGCCCAAGTGTCCCAGCACCAGATCTTGGAAGACTACCGTTTTGGCAGTTTTGTCAAAGTCATCTGTTCACATGTGCGCGGGTCTATTTCTATCCTGCCTATTCTCTTCCCTCCAGCTCTGTATATATTTTCAAGCCAACGTCCCCCAGCATTGTTCTTCAGTTGCCGGGGGCTCTGAGGTGCTCTGCTCGCTGATGTGAAATTTATCACGTGCTGGTCAGTTTCAGGGAAGACGCTGCTCTGGATCCTGGCTGGGTGGCGTCGACCCTGCAGAGGAAAGGCAGAACCGAGACCGCAGCAACTCTGGGATTCCTGAGCCGTGAACGTCAGCTCTGCGGCTTAAGCCTCTGAGCCCTGCTTTACAGCTTCCGGCCGCGGTGCTGCACAGCGATGAAAATTCATGAAGACATAGTTCGGATTTTGATACTACATTAAGGAGTATTTTTATATTTTATTTTCTAGATTTATGCTGTGCATCTAAAATGTAATTGATTCTTCCTCTTTCTCTTCAAAACAAGGTCTCATCTCGCTCGATCTCAGGCTTGTCTTGAATGCACGCACCATCTGTTCCTCACTCCCGAGGGCCACAATGCCGGGCCTGTGCCACCGCACCAGCGCGATTGAGTCTGGTATTAACGCGACATCTGAAATGATGCTGAATTCACTTGGGACTGGCAGTGGTTTATGTATGTAAATAAATTGCCAGACTATCTCTAAATGTGGCTTTCTTCCTTTCAAGTTAGATATCATATGTGTGTAAATGTATGTGCATGTGCGTAGGTGTGTGCATATGTGTGCTAGGGTCTAGAAACCCTGTGTGACTCTGGGTAGAAGTGTGAGAGCAAATGTCTCGTCCATGGGAAAATCATTCAGTCTTCTACACTGAGCTCCACACTACCTCAAGTTCACAGGGTGGCCTTCATCCGTGGCAGCCAGTGGCCCCCACGCCCGGCTGGGTGGGGGCTTCATCGTGGAGCTGCCTTCCACGACCCGTGATGAGCTTTGCACTCACGGACATGACGGCATCCTCTTCCTCGGCTGATGTGCACGTGAGCTCCGTGGACTAATGCTCTGGTGTCACGCAGTCTCACCTGGTGACCATGCGCTCCACGCGTCTCACTTGCCCGCTCCTCCTTGCTCACGTCTGTCCAGGAGCAGGATCGCTCTGCGGTTTTCTTTGTGCTGTCAGCTTTCTAAGTCTCTGCTGATGGTGATGCTGGCCTTTGGGTCCAGGGGTGGGGCCGGGCCCCTCCCCCTCCCCTCTGCCGGAGAAGAGGACAAAGGGGTGCTTTGGCTTCTCCCGGTTTCTATGAATTGATTCCCTGGGAAGCGGCCCTCTATTGCGCCCTCTGAGGGTCTCTGCAGCCGACAGCTCTGTGTTCCGTCTCCTGGTGCCATGGTTTTATTGTTTCTTCTCCTACCCAGTGTTTCAGAACTGTGCTGTTTAGTTTCCAAATATCTGAAGCGTGTTGAAGGTTCTTTTCTGACTAGTTTCTGACTCTATCCCATTTTCTTTGTGGACAACCTTTGCATGACTTCAGTTCTTCAAAATGTGCTGAGACAGCTGAGAGCCACAGCGCGGGGTGTCTTGGTGAATGTTCCCGGCGCCAGCATGGACGTGCTGCTGGGTGTGCCGCTTTCTGACCACTCACCCCCAGGTTTCCACATTGACGGTGACTCTCCGTCCACTCGCCCGACAGTTCCAGAGGGACAGTCTTGACCCTTGACCACAGTCACAGAATTTTATTTCTTGACAAAAGTCACTGCGTCAGCGTTTGCGCTCTGTGGCTCGAAGCTTCCTTGTTAGCTGTGCAGACTTTGAGGTTCTGAGGTGACTTTTGAGAATCTCCCTAACCTGATGCGGTCACGTTCTCCTGTCAGCGTGCTCTGAGGTAACCTCGCCCTGCTCGCACGAGCTTAAGCATGACGTGGTGTTGGCACCACACGTGCTCAGTAGCCACTAGGACCCCGACCTCTACGTTTAAAACACATTTTCTGTAGAAATTTGGGTTTTGGTCCTTCAACGTCTCCATTATTCCACGTTCAGAAGTGCGGTGACTACCGATGGATGCGTCCTCCAAGTTACTCCTCATTTTTTGGGTGTTCTTTTGATCCTTTTAACTCCCTTCCTGAGTTCCTTTGGACTGGCCAATCACCTCTCTAACTCTTACTAATTTCTTCGGTTGCTCCAAGTCTCCAGCTTCCTTGAGTCTGTAGCTGCTTTAGGGCTCAGCGCTGTTGGCTCCTTGTCACCCGAGTAGCCAGGTCCCCCACACCACTGCCTCACAGCCAGCACTCGGGTATTCAGCAGACACTGAAAGACAGAACCGGCCTTTCCTCCTGAGTCTCTGTGCTTTGGTTATGAAGTATGCTGTCACGCATGCCGTAAGCGTGAAGTATGCTGTCACGCATGCCGTAAGCGTGAAGTATGCTGTCACGCATGCCGTAAGCGTGAAGTATGCTGTCACGCATGCCGTAAGCGTGAAGTATGCTGTCACGCATGCCGTAAGCGTGAAGTATGCTGTCACGCATGCCGTAAGCGTGAAGTATGCTGTCACGCATGCCGTAAGCGTGAAGTATGCTGTCACGCATGCCGTAAGCGTGAAGTATGCTGTCACGCATGCCGTAAGCGTGAAGTATGCTGTCACGCATGCCGTAAGCGTGAAGTATGCTGTCACGCAGTGCCGTAAGCGTGAAGTATGCTGTCACGCAGTGCCGTAAGCGTGAAGTATGCTGTCACGCATGCCGTAAGCGTGAAGTATGCTGTCACGCATGCCGTAAGCGTGAAGTATGCTGTCACGCATGCCGTAAGCGTGAAGTATGCTGTCACGCATGCCGTAAGCGTGAAGTATGCTGTCACGCGTGCCGTAAGCGTGAGTATGCTGTCACGCTGCCGTAAGCGTGAAGTATGCTGTCACGCATGCCGTAAGCGTGAAGTATGCTGTCACGCATGCCGTAAGCGTGAAGTATGCTGTCACGCATGCCGTAAGCGTGGAAAGGTGTACTGTGAACAGTTTCCCAACGAATGAACTGGAATGAAGAATTTAATTGAAACTGACCAATGGACTGAAAAATCCCACTCGCCAAAACTGTCAAAGAAGAAGCTGAGTTGGGGCTGGGGAGGGACCTAAGTTCAATCCAGAACCCAGGAACAAAGCCAGACATATGGTGCACATTTGTAATCCAGCGCTGGCAAGGCAGAGACAGGCAGGTCCCTGGGGTGCATGGGCCAGTCCTGACTCAGTGATTCAGACGCCCCAGGTCAATGAGACACCCCGTCTCAACATAAGATGGATGGTACCCGAGAGACAGCTATGAAGCTGCCCCAGCCTCTGCACGTGCACCTGCATGCAAATAAATAAATATATAAGTAAGTAAGTAGATAGATAGATAGATAGATAGATAGATAGATAGATGCAGAAATCCAGGAGCAGCCGGTGGCCGCTGGTTTGGAGTCACCTGGATGGCGCATCACACCCTCTCTGAGTTCAGCTAGGACCTCTTGCCTGACACAGAAGGAACTGAACAAGCACCCAGGAGAGACTGGCCAGACTCAGGCGAGAGGGTGAGTAGGACTTGAGAGAGACGCGGGGCCCTTCTGGCCCGGAGCCGGCTGTTGGATGCTGTTGAGCTCGACCCGCAGCCAAGGCACTCGGAGGGTTTAGCGCCCCTCCCTGGCACCTCAATGTGCCTTTCCAAATGGCCAGGATCGGGCCATTTCCTGAACTCCCCGCCACCCCGATTTCCTGCCGCTTCCTGAACACACATGCTCCGGCGCAGAGCCAGCCTGGGAGACCTCTTGCATCCCACGTCAGGGGGCCTCAGCTTACCACACTTTGGGGTTTGGCCTCTATCTCATTTTTCTTGTTTTAAGAAACTTCAAGTCAGCTCTGTCCACAGCCCCACAGAAACACCTCCATCTGCTGCAAGGGAAGGCACAGAGGCACTCATTAATAAAACGCGGGAGCAGGGCTCATTTCATGGGTAAAGAGCCACAGGGCAGCTCAGCGAGCTGGAGAGCAGGCAGCACCAGCTTGCGACTCAAGAACGCAGAGAACTAGGAAAGGAAAGTGGGGTGTGGACCCTGACACAGGAAGAGAGACAATGCGCTGAGACATTGGAACCCCTCCCAGTAAGCTTGGACACGACCACCCAGACCGGGTCCTAAAGCTCCAGATAGAATATCGGAGGTCACCGGCCTCTGGCCTGTCTCCACAGCAGCCCTGGGCTTGTGACACGTGAACGCTCGCTCAGTCTCCCTCAGTGGGGAAGACCAGCATCAGCCGCTACAGAGAGAACCTAGGGTCTGTCTGGGATCCGCCTCAGTCTCTTGCTGCAACACAGATGCCACAGGTAAGAATCGAAGCCCAGGAGCAGATGCTGCAAAAAATAAATAATGAAAGTCAAAACAGCAGACACAAGCGAATACACAGCAGCCGGAAAATTCAAGAGAAAAACTGGAAGCTTTCTGGAAGACGTAAGAGTGCTTCCATCAGAATCAATACGAGTAATTAAATCTCTCTAAAAGTAAGCAGGAGACTCATTAGAAAGTGCAAGGCGTCATGAGTGTGCTAGTGTAGGTCAATAAATAATAGGAAATTATCAAGAGAACAAGAAGGTATTGGCATGCACACAGCATGTAGGAGGAAGGAACAGGCAGTGTAGGGGGCAGCCTTGGGTTCTTGAAGCCACTCTATGAGGCAACATGTGATTCCAGCATTGCTGGGTCTTGGGAGCCCCCTGGGTGCCCAGGACGAGGGGCAGTACCCCACCACACTTCCTATGTAATGAAGGAGACCAGGATGTGGGTCCTGATCAGAGATCTAAAGGAACTTTCCAGAAACTGGTGATAATTTGAAATTTACCTGCGAGGAGACGCCTAGAAGAGCAGCAAGGAAGTGGTGAGTGTCGGATCCGGAGGCAGCACATCAGGAAAAGGCGAGCCCAAGGTTCGAGGCTTAGCGCAGCAGGTCCCAGGAGATGCTCACAGTTGGGGGGCAGTAATCCCCCCTTGAGCAGCTGAGTCCTCACTGCCAAGAACTGAGTCCCGTCTGAGTTTCCTGTGCTGAGACCCTCACACCCCGGGGGCTGCATTTAGAGACAAGGTGGAGGAGGCTGCTTGGTTCAGTGAGATCATAGGGATCTGATTGCTACAGGACTGGGAAAGAGACCCCACAATGCCATGGACACAGGGGGACACGAGAGGACCTTCTGCTGGGGGGCACAGGAGGAGCTGTGCACATCGCCAGGTGCTGCCTTGACCTTGGAGGTCCAGCGCCCAGAACTGAATGGTCAGGGTCACGCGTGGCTGTCAGGCTCTTGTGTGTCTGTCCTGGGTGGGCAGTTGGTGATCTATTGGGAGAAAAGAGAGAATTAAAGGTCTAGTCACAACTCCCCCAAATCTTAGGGCAGGTTAATGAAAGTCTAGATTCTTGATGAATTGCATTATGCGTCTATCCCACGTTGGCCCTGGTGTAGGGAGGAAGAAAGACGTCAGACCATCCATGGCAGAGCGAGTTCAGGGCTCCTCCGGCTCACAGGCACGAGCCGCTCCCCATCTCCTCTCACCCGGCTGCCCAGCTGGTCTTGTGCAGACTTGGGGGGCTCACATACTGCTCCCTGGCCAAGACCTTGGCCTGTGTCACGGCGTGAATGTGGGTTACCTACCATGGGCTCACGTGTTTGCATCCGAAGCTGGTGTTCACGTTTGGGAAGGTTGCAGCCCCTTTAAGAGGTGGAGCCTTGCCGGGAAGACTGGTCACAGGAGGTGGCCTTTGAGGGTCACTAACCACATCCCCTTTCTCTGAGGCTCTGGCTCTCGGCCTCTTGAAGGCTCGGGTGACCTGCACCAGCCTCCTGCTCCGGCCTCCACCGCGCCTTCTGCTATGCAGTTCCCACCATAATGAAGCTCGCTGCCTCCGGAAGCTTGCTGCAAGCCCACCCCTCTCCCGCCCACGTTGTGTGTGTCTTGTCTCGCGGAAGACAGTAACTGCCCCAAGCTGCTCCCCCGTGCGTCCTGCCAGGCGACAGTGGGAGGTGTGTGCGGGCCCTGGGAGCTGGGCATCCCGGGGAAAGTCCTGTTACCCCATCCGAGCTGCTCGCGGCTGAGACTCTACGGCTGTCTGGGTGCCCGCACCTTCCTGTGCGAGGGTCTACGGCACGGTCACCTCCCGGGAGTCCCGCATCAGAGCGGGGGAGGGTTACCCAGAGGCTCTGGTCTGTCCATCTGTCCACAGTGCCTTGTTGAACCGCAGCACGGAGCAGGCCCAGGCTTCAAGGCCGGTGGCTAAGGGAGCTGGGACGCAGGGACGAGCCCACTGTGACCGGATGGCAGGGCGACAGCCAGCAGGCTGGAAATCAGGCGGCCGGGCACGACGACCTTGACTCCCTGTGGTTACTGAAGCCCGGCGGCTGCGTCCTGACTCTCCTAGAACAGGCTTCGTCTACCAGCCTTAATTATTTTCCGTGGAAATGTGGGTTTATTTCATTCTTGGAAGTCATTAATTTGTCATAAAAACTTCCAAGTACCCCAGCGCCAAGGACGTTCGCTGGCGTAGCGTGGGTTTTAATCACAGTGCAGAAGTGACTTTGCCCACGCTGGGCACACTCCGCCTGCGCTGGGCACCCTCTTCCAGAGAATGACCCTTGAGAAATCATTAGTTGTCCTGCTTTCCCTGAGAGACAAGTCCCAGAGTCGGGGGTCCCTTTTCAGAGGTTTGGGGCACAGCCAGCTGGCCGCGGGCGAGTGTGAGCCTCCAGATAGCTCCAGAGATTCGGCACATGTCGGGGCAGTGCTGGGTACCACGAGATTATGCCTGAGCAAACCTTCCCAGGCAGGGCCCGCGGGCATCTCTCCGATCTAGGGCAGCTCACGGAGCTGCAGAACCTATTTCTAGCCCTGGTTCTTGCAACTTGGGCTGTTTTTAAATTTTTTTCATCTTCTCATTTGCATGACAGAATCCTTATTTCTCGAATTCAGGGAATACCCACTGCTGCTCACACGCTGGGCACCACGTGTGCGTCGCTGACGACCATGCCAATGCCACCCAAAGCTCTGCCACGTTCACAGCCCCCACAAGCTAAGCAGGCCCCTCGCACCTCTCCCTCTCTGCAGTGCAGACGCCCACCGGTACCCGGCCAGTCCTGGGGACCTGACATGCGTGTAGAAACACAGCTCTCGTTCGGGCTCTGCAAGGGCACTTCTCTGAGCCTTCCCGTGGGACGTGAAGAGTCGCCGCAAAGCCAGTCTCGCCTCTGCTAACAACTCACTCTATAAAGACAATGTCAGGCTTCATCAGGAGTCGGGCGTGTGGGAAGCTAAATCAAATGGAGAGGAGACCTCTGAATTCCCTACGCTGCTTCAGGAAAAACAACACACATCCAGGAAAAAAGAGAAGCCGCCTAAAAAACCCAGGCACAAAGTGGCATTTACAAGAATTGATGACAGGCTCTGAACGACCATGCTCAGCTACCTGCTGCTCGCTGGTAGCCTGCTCCCCCGGGGCGTCTCTGCTTCCGCTTCCTCTGTGATTGCAGACGGGGCACAGAGGGGCGTCTGAGGTGACATCTTACACGAGAAGACACCACAAGGACCGTGCACGCCGCGCGTGGGTGCTGGGCTCAGCCAGGCCCTGCGTGCCCAGGCGTCCTTCCCGGCTGGAAACCCACCAAGCAGACCATAGCCAGCGTCTTGTTTTCACCGGGTTCCGTCTCACTTGGGGACACGCAGACAGTTGGTAAGTTACAAACGCACGGCTGTGCTCAGTGGTGGCACAGACGTGGATGGACGCAGGACCCAGGCAGCTGGAGGACAGTTCACAGGGACACTGGAGCCGCGGGCCCCTGGCCAGGACGGCTCCTCAGAGACGGACCCCACTTTGATCTGACTCTAGGAAGGTTAGGCTGGTGAGAAGGGGTCAAAGTTCAGGCGCACCAGGTTGAACTTCCCGATGCACCTGGCGTAAGCTACAGGAGGGCGTTGAGGGGACCTGCTGTCTGTGCCTTTGCAAGAAACAGCAGCAACTTACAAGTATCCACAGGAGACCCGCCAGACCTGGAGGACACGCTCGTGAATGGAAGGGCAGCACAGAAGATGGTCCCGTCTGGACACGTGAGCGTGCAATGCCTGCAGGACAGCCGCGTGGGCTTTAAGCATGCCTGGCTACGGAACGCGCTGTCTGTCTGCACCACTCACGCTGCACTGCGTCTCCGCACCAGAGTTATGAAGTGAAGAGAATACTGTCTTGCCAGGGACACCTGGCTGTCCCAGCCCGGGTGGGAAAAGGTGAAGGCAACAAGGATTGGGCATCTCCACGGATGGTATAGGGGACCCATGGGAGGCCCGGGGACCCTCACAGCCTCCCCCCAGAACTGCTGCATGTTACAGGTGAGGTACGGGCAGACAGCACCTGCCGTCCGCATGAATGAAACAGCTGCCTACTGACCCCCCCCCCAGCCTGGGCTTGTTGCAGGAATGAGCTGGTCAATGCAACAAATGTTTCGAGCAATGGACACATTTCATAAGTTTGTTTGCTGGTTAAAGTTGAATTGGGCGTGGCTCCTGGTCTGAGCAGCCTGCTTCCCAGCAGTCATTGCTTCTGCACGGAGTGGAGGAAACAAGCCCCGGGCTAGGATATCTCCCTATCAGTGGCGGCACAAAGGCTGAAACATGGGACCTGAACGTGGGCAGAAACCTAGGGAAACGACACAACCCCGCGCAGCAGTCACTTCCCAAGGCCACCTGCTGTTCGTGCCCATCCTTACAGCAGCAGTGGGATCAGCCAAAAGCCCACTGTCCGGGTGCTGGGTGCCCCAGGCTCCTGGGCACCCTGCTGGCTGTTTGTGCAGCAGGGACCTGACATGCCACAAGGGCACCACTGCAGGGCACCTAGCAGAGACTCGCGGTTCCCAGGTAGCCGCCGTAGTCGCCTGCTCCACAGAAGAGGAGAGGAAGCCCAGGCCAAAGCTATATGGGAGGGAGAGAGCAGGAATGAGACCAGGTCGTCCGTGGATGGCACAGGTCCCAGCAGCCTGGGGCACAGTGACTGGCACTCCAGGCTGTTCACTTCAATGTCTTGAGCTCACTGCAGATCTTCTTGCAGCTGCAAGAAGCACCCCGAGTTCTTCAGCCTGAGCCCCACACAAGGCACGTTCTTGAACATGGAAGCACCGTTTGGTCTGGGGTGCCCTGGCCTCCCCACTGGGCCTCTGGGACCCTCTCATCCTCACCCACCTGTGGCCACCCCGTCGCTGGCGCATGGCTTCTCTGACCTTTGGTTCTGCAGTTTCTCATCCTCCATCGAGAGCCTGGGAAATCCAGGAGCCGAGGGAACCTCAGCCCAGCGCGGCACCCCAGGCTAAGCGCTGGGAGACAGGAGCTTCTGAGGGGTGGGAGGGTAGATGGAGACAGATGCTCCCTGGAAGCCACTTGGTTCTGTGATAACACGCAGGAGGTTCATCTTTTCTTCCTCCTCCCTCCACCCCTCCTTTTTCCTCGGCCACGCCTCTCTTCCTCCTCCTCCTCCTTCCTCCTTCTATTTCACTGTCCTGTTCCCTCCTCCCCCTCCTCCCTTCCTCCCCCTCCCTCCTCCTCCCTTCTCCCTTCCTCCCTTCCTCCCTCCTCCTCTCTCCCTCCTCCCTTCCTCCCTCCTCCTCTCTCCCTCCTCCCTTCCTCCCCCTCCTCCCCCTCCCTCCCTCCTCCCTCTCTCCTCCTCTCTCCTCCCTCTTCCTCTCTCCTTCTCTTCCTCCTCTCCCCTCCTTTCTCCTCCTTTCTCCTTCTCCTTCCTCCTCTCCCCTCCTTCCTCCTCCCTCTCTCCTCCCTCCCTCCTTCTCCTTTCTCCTCCTCCTCCTCCCTCTTCCTCCCTCTTTCCTCCTCCTCTCTCCTCCTCCCTCCTCTTCCCTCCTTCCTCCTCCCTCTCTCCTCCTCCATCCTCCTCCCTCTCCCTCCCCTCCCTTTTTTCCCTCCCTGCTCCTTCCCTTCCTCTCTGGTCCTTTGCCTCTCCCTTTCCCCCTCCTCTTCCTCACCCCCTCTCTCACTCACTCTGCTTCCCCCTCTCTCTTCATTTCTTCCTCTCTCCGTCTTTCCTTCACATCCTCACCCACCCCCCTCTGAATTCACTGGAAACCTTCTGAGTGTAGAGTGCAATGTGAAAGTTGATTTCCCGTCTAATTTGGTTTCTAAATCAGCTCCCATTTCAGGTCTAACTTTGTTGAACAATGAGAGGAAAGCATTTCTGTCCTTCTGGTCCTTTCGCATTCCAGTCTGTGGGTAGAAGGTGGGTTTGGCCTGTGCGAAGCCCTCCCACAGTTCCGTCTTTTCTCTGCCTGCACAACAGAATCGTGTTTTAATTAATTCTTACTGAAACTGTTCAGGGCTTGGCTTTCAGGAGGATTTGAGTCTATGTCATGTTTGTCCTGCAGGCCTGGTCTTGCGGGTCCAGTCAGCTTCTCCAGACAGGATTGAACCTGAGGTCTTGACCTGCAGGTCCCGTGAAATAGACAGGAACCCTGCATTGCCTACACCCCAGAAATAGACAGGAACCCTGCATTGCCTACACCCCAAAAATGTGTTTTCTGAAGCCACCACATTGGTGTGGGCTGAGGCGATGCTGGGTCTCAGCTCCCAGTCTGCGGTGGGCTCACGGGAGACACCCACCGGGCACTGAGCAGGCCCAGCCTTAGCAGAGTCAGTGGCACAGGTGGGGTCGCCACCCACAGCTGGGGGACAGAAGCAACAGTTACCCAGAGGGGCTAGTCGTGGCTTGTATTTGTCACACTGTGTCTCTGTGGCCTTAGGTCTGAGCTCATTGGGGAGGCTTTGGTTTCTTTGTTCTTTTTCTCCTTCTCAGTAATGTTTTAAACCTTCAGAAGTCTACAGATAAAAGGTTGCTGGAGTGTGGGCCTGGGGGTGTGTCCCCTTCTCTATACAACTTCGGTTTGGGCAAGCGATCGCTTAGATTTCCAAGAATGGACACTGAAGGCCCGGAATGCCCCAGATGCCACGGAATTAGGAAAGGCTGGCAGAACGGGCACCTCACCAGGGAGAGGTGGGATCCCACACCGGGTAGAGATTGGGATCTGACTCAGGGAAATTGTACCCGGCCACGTGGTGATTCGCCAAGGGGCTCCAGGCAACATCTGGCTGTCTGGAGATGTGCCCCAGAGGAGAGGCTGGAGAGATCACCCTGGGGCAGCTTGCAGCAGAGTCACAATCGCCCAGGACCAAGAACAACAAGAATTACTTGGACAGGCACCAGGAGGTGTGTCTGCCCTTCCTCGGATCCCACCACATCTCAACCCTGAGCCCCGTACAGCACCTCTCATCCTGCGCCCAGCACCCAGACCCTGAACCCCACACAGCACCTCGCATCCTGCGCCCAGCACCTCAGACCCCACACAGCACCTTGCATCCTGCACCCAGCACCTCAGACCTGAACCCCACACAGCACCTCGCATCCTGCGCCCAGCACCTCAGACCCCACACAGCACCTTGCATCCTGCACCCAGCACCTCAGACCTGAACCCCACACAGCACCTCGCATACTGCGCCCAGCACCCAGACCCTGAACCCTACACAGCACCTCGCATCCTGCGCCCAGCACCTCAGACCCCACACAGCACCTCGCACCTGCACCTCATCAGAAACCTGCTGTACCTCAGACCCGCAACCCACAAGACACCTGTTCTGCTCAGACCCTGAGTCCCACAGGACACCTGCCTGCTCTTCCCCCAACACTGTGTGTCCCGAGAAACCATATTTTCAGTGCAGGACCCCAGAACATATCCACACAAAGGCGACACCCCCATGAGAAGACACAGCTGAATGGAAGCAGGTCTCACGCTGATGGTAAGTCGTCTAGGACCTTGGGACCTGGCCGGTGTTGTCTTCCCACCTCTCAGACACAACTGTGGCCATGGTGGCCTTGAGGTGTGGAGCTGAGCAAAGCCGACTTGAGTTCTGGGGTGCTGGGTGGAGAAACGGGACTCAAGGTGAAACACCAGTCAAGGTTGCTTTGCAACCAAGCAAAGGCCGTTGGGCCAGCGTTTCTGGGAGCTGGTGCCCCCACATCACCATGCCGGCCAAGTCTGCAACAGGAAGCAGAAGCAACAGGGGCAAAGAAGCTTCCAGATGGTCCCATTGAAAGTGGTCCCCAGGACGCCCAGGCGGGTCACTGCAAGTAAGAACTACTGTGACTGGTGAGGAGCTCAGCCATCGGCCCAACTTGGGTGAACGAAAATGAAGGAGCCTGGAGCTCGGCGCTGGGTGCGAGGGACCAGGGCTGACGTGTCTCTAGGCAGGAGCCTTGTGGCGCGTGTCCTTCTGTGCTCGCCCCAATCTTCAGCTTCAGCTTCCATCCCCCGCCCTCGCCCCAGCCTCCTGAACATTACAAAACATGGCTGCAGTTTCAAACAGAGACCTCACACCCTCCCGGAACTCTGCGGGTGACGTATTGTTTTGCAAATTGGTCTCCATCTCTCAAAGTGTGATACTGCCTGTTTTATGAGAGATTCTTTCTCAACATCATTTTTATAGGGATGCAATATTCTGTTTTATGAACACGGTGGTTAGGATTGAGTATAATCTAATACGTAGGTTGGTTCTGATTCCCATTATTGTAAACAACGCCGCTGCAAACATTCCGAGCACCAGATCTCTGCGGCACCCATTAGCAGCCCACCAGTACTTCTTGGGCACGAAATTCTTGCACAAAGGAGGCATGAAGGGAGCGCAAGGTTCCATGCGCCTTGGGCACGAGGGGCGCGAGGTTCCATGAGCCTTCGGTTGAAGGGTTTGGGGTTCCCCACGCCTTGGGCGTCGTCACACATCCTCCTGGAGGAGCAGGTGGGTCCGCGCAACCCCGTCTGAGGAGCGGCCGCACCGAAAGCCGCTGTGCGCCGCCGATCAGAACAGAGTGCAGGAGAGATGGGGGTAACATTGCTTGCTGCTGCCGGGCTGGGACACCGATGCCTTGCCATTGGGCCTGGTCCCGCGGTGGATGTCACGGCAGCAATGCCCTCCCCAAGCCCTTCGCTCCAGACGGAAGGAAGTGCTCCTTTCTTGCCATGCCACACGCCTCCTCGTTCATCCCAGCCAGACTCGGCAGCTTCATGATGTCTGTGCCGCACTGTCCGTGCCCTGGGCTCTCTCCTCACCTCCCCTGCCCTCCTTCTTTCACCCATCTGCCCGCCATGTGGTCTGCACATCTGGTTTCCTGGTCAGTAGCCGTCTACACCAGTATCTTTGGTAACTCTGATCCCCAAAATCCCCCATCCATCATGGAGTTGGCTTCGGAATTGTTTGCTTCCTGTCTCTTTCTGGCCTTCTCATGCTCTACTGTGGAGCGCGCACTCTAGTAAGGCAAGACCCTGACTGGTTAACTCCTCTGGGGTGTTCTGGAGACAGAGAAAGGGGTACACCTTAGCTGGCTCAGCATGCCAAATGCCCAGGGCTACGATGCTCTGAGCCAGGGCAGGTGTGCATGGGGTGAGTGTGCCCAGAGCAGGTGTGCATGGGGTGAGTGTGATCAGAGCAGGTGTGCATGAGGTGAGTGTGCTCAGGGCAGGTGTGCATGGAGTGAGTGTGCTCAGGGCACGTGTGCATGAGGTGAGTGTGCCCAGAGCAGGTGTGCATGGGGTGAGTGTGTTCAGGTCAGGTGTGCATGAGATGAGTGTGCTAGGAGCAGGTGTGCATCAGTAGGAAATGTGTCAAGCTGGGTGTGCATGGGATGCGTACACACACACACACACACACACACACACACACACACACACAGCTGCCTTTCCACCCGGGGCTGCTCCCTGGCCAGATGGAACAGAGTCTCAGGCAGCCAATTCCTCGGGGCCAGCCTGTCTGTTGTGAGCTAGAAGGGGCTGTGGGGAGTGGTTCCCACCGTGGGAGGCTGAGAGACACCCGCCAGGGCTGTGCCCAGGCAACTGAGAAAGCTGCAGATGGCACCTGCTTCCTCGAAGAAGTTCAGCCGCTGAGTCTGTCCCCAGGAAGGCGCGAGTTCCGGCTTCCCAGCCTTCCGATGGTGGAAAGAGACCTGCTGGACTTCAGTGAGCACATCCAGGCCTGGGATTGGTATGAGGCTGACACATCCTTCGCCAGGCCCTGAGGGCTTATTCCACTGCAGAAAACTGGGTCTGCTTTGGAAACTATGAGAAAAATTTGTAACCCAACATAGAAACGGGGTTCATGACATCCAGGGTCTTGATCTGACTCCATCGTTGTCTTCACAAACTGTCTCTCTCTCTCTCTCTCTCTCTCTCTCTCGCTCGCTCGCTCGCTCGCTCGCTCGCTCCCACCCACAGGGGTGCTTCTGACTTTCGTCTGGAGGATTCCATTTCCCTGCTGAATGCACTTCAACAGATGCATTATTATGAACATGCCACATGGCGTCTATTTTAAGCTCCGGACATATGGGATCTTGGGAGATCTAGCTGCCCACGCCTTCCGCATGCCATGAGTCTGGTGAGGCCGAGTGTGGTGTGACGGTCAAGGACTCTTTCTGTAATGTCAGTTAGTCAATCACCTCCAAGTTTATTCTGGAAGAATTGTCGATTCTCACCAAGAGCCCACTTGACCCACTTCAGCTCGTCTGTGCAGCTCGGTTACAAAGTCAGTGGCTGACTGGACCGTGAAAGCCGATGTCCAGCCTGGACGGAGAGGTCACTAGGACCGGACAAAGGTGTATATTGGGAGTCCACATCATGACACGTCCACGTGTCTGCATCCCACATCTCTGAGATTCTGACAGGCAGCAGATGTGCCACCCAGATTTACTGAGAGAAGAAATGTGTTCTACGCATGGAAGCACAAGGGGCCACCAGACAGTTCTGCATACCACACATCTGGCACATGGACAAAGCATCTGTGTATTAGGGAAATCTGGTTCAAGAACACCCCGCAAAGAGGCCAACTACGAGCCAGGGGCCATGCGCTCGGGGCCCACCCCTGAGCCCACCCCTGCTGCATACTTTGTCACTGTGAGTCGCCTGCTCTGGAGTCGAGGTGGGGTGTTTTGCAGGTAAAACCGTGTGATTCACCATCATGTCTCTATGAAAACAGAACTATCCTGAAAAATGGGAAAATTTCTTTATTTTGACAAGCAGCAAATACATGCATTTCCCACAGTGCATAGCGGTTTTGAGGTTTCTGATAATAATCGTCTAACTTCCGTGGGTAGTGTCTCCATCGCTTGTAGATTCATAAATTATACTGCAAATGGAAGCAGTCTAGACAGAATTAGAGCACACCTTGCCCTGCCAGGGGAAGCAGCCCCCTCCCCTGAGCCAGTCGCCATGTAGGATGATGTTCTAGCAAAATGACCTATGCGAATCCCCCTGGGTTCTGGCCGCAGACATGCAAGGCGCCGTGCGTCTGCGGCTGGTGCTGTATCGTTAGCAGTGCCATCCACACATGGCAAGACAGTCATTACAGGACGACTGTCACCCTGCACTGACAACTGGGTTACTGTCACTAACAAGACCGTCTCTGGAATCGGCTGACTGGTTGTCTGGTTGCTGCCAGAGATGAAGGTCTGAGTTCAGTTATTATAAAACAAAAACAGGCATTTTTTTTTGCTGTGAATCTTGTGAATTTTAATTGGGCTCCATCCAACAAGGCTACCCGGAAGGTCAACTCAATTAGTGGGCAGAACACCTGTCCCAGCCAGCCCGGCTCTGCCCGGCTCTGCCCGGCTCTGCCCGGCTCTGCCCGGCTCTGCCCAGCTCTGCCCGGCTCAGCCCGGCTCTGCCCGGCTCTGCCCGGCTCAGCCTGGCTCTGCCCGGCTCAGCCCGGCTCTGCCTGGCTCTGCCCAGCTGGCAGCACCTTCCTACACCTCAGTGTGTCTCCTTACACACTTCACTCTTCTCTTTCGTTTCTCCTCCTTTCCTTAGAAAGTCCAGTGTGAAAGAAACATAGGTATCAACTGCTTGCGACCTGGATGACCACCTATGTTTCTTCAGACTTAAAAGTAGTTCATTGTTGACATGAAAGGTGCTTATCAGCCCACAACCATCCACAGGCCTCTGCCAGACCTCCTCCTTACCACACCATGTGAGTCTACTCCTAGGGATGGGTGGGGCGGCATTGCTCTTGAATGAGACCACCCATCTGCCTTCTTGGGGGTATAGAGACCGTAGGACAGGCTTCAGATGTGGCGTCTGTAGGTCAGCACCTCGCGTGGGCCCTGCCTAGCTCGCTGGAAATGCCCTGGAACATTCTTCTAGGGTGGCATCTTCAGTGCCGCCGGAGCAGTTTCCACGTGACCTCCGACACGTGCTCTGCCGCCCGTCTCCCTCCCTGCGTCACGCTTGGTGAGCTCGGTCCCTGCCCCATCTTCTCCCTTCCACCGTAACTCAGCGTCTTCCCTTTGCTGGAAAAGCTCAATCTCAGAGGAAATACAAATAAACCAGTAAACAAATTTGCACGTGCCTGAAATATAAAAATGTGCCGGCTGGTTCTGTCTTAAAATCCTTCCTCCCTGGGAGCATATGCAAGTGCAGAGGCCGGGCATCTTTGAGAGGAAGGACAACCAGCCTTGGGGCAGGACTTCCCCTCACCCCTCCACGCATGCACGAAGACCGGCAGGAAAGCAGTTTTCGGGGGTCTGAGTGGTTGGGAGTAGGGAGTAGTAGTTGGGAGTCCTCTAAGAATACCTGCAGACTGAGAAGATGCCCGGGAGACCCCGCTCAGGGGCTCCTTCCTTCACTCTCAGACACCTGAGAGGAGGCCAAGCGCCCAGAACCCTAAGACACAGGAGGCTGCGCTGTGCCTTGTGCTTGCCCGGAGCATGACGACTTGCACTGGGAGAGATGGGCTGGGAGAGAGACGGGCCTGGGAGAGAGACAGACCTGGCAGAGAGACGGGCCTGGGAGAGAGACGGGCCTGGGAGAGAGACGGGCCTGGGAGAGAGACGGGCCTGGGAGAGAGACGGGCCTGGGAGAGAGACGGGCCTGGGAGAGAAACGGGCCTGGGAGAGAGAGAAAGAGATGCAGATGAGAGAGAGAGAGAGAGAGAGAGAGAGAGAGAGAGAGAGAGAGAGAGAGGAGCAGGCCGGCCAGCCTGGTCCCCCGCACTCTGCTGTCACCCCAGCCGCTCTGTAGCACTATCGTGGTCTTCGCTGAAAGCCAGTCTCTCTGACTCCAGAATGTCACTCGTCCCTTGAGACATTCAGGATGGCGGTGGAAGGCAGTGACATGTGTGACTGATGTCACGCCTGTGATTACTCCGCAGCAGTAGCTTTGGTTAACTGGAAAAAGCAGAGCTCACAGACACGTCCAGGTCCTCCAAGCAGACGAAGATCTCCACCACCCATCCGTCTGCAAACACCGCGTGATCCAGGGGCTGGAGTGCATGGAAGCGAAGCGCGCCAGGACCATGCGGAGAGCCAGCCAGGCGCCCTGGTTGCAAGAGGAGCAGGCAGGGTAACCAAGGACAAGCGGCCCCCGGGGAAGAGCTGCACCCTGGACATGCTCACAGGAGATGCCCACTGAACATCAGGCTGTGCCCTGTGGCGGATCGCGTGTCACCTGAGCCCAGAGTGATGGGTGGCAGCTGTCGTCCCCACCACATGGCCCAGTTAGTACTCGGGGTCATCCCAGGGTAACGGGGGCCAACGCAGCACGACAGGAGCCGGACTGGACAGACGTAGAGAGGGCTCGCTTGTGCATCCCGCACGGAACTGACCCTTCCCAGTATGTCTGAAGCAAAGAGGCGGGCTTAGCCCAGAATGTTCTAGAATGAAGGCAGAGTCGACACCTGGATCGTCCCGTCAAGGCACCTGTCAGCCAGGCCTTTGTGGTAAGCAACAGGACAGAGCACGGCTCCTGATGGGTCCCTTCTGAGCGGTCACGTCCCAGGAGACATCTCAGGGGGTGACAGGCACTGGGGTGACCACTAACCCCAGGTACACGGGAAGCAGCTTTAGGGTGACCGGCCGGGCAAGTCCGGTAGCTGCTGGCTGCTTGTAGGTGCCACGGATGGGGGCTCACGGGAGTGGCTGCTGTCAGCCCCTTGGCATAAAACACTGTGCTGACCACAACCACGCCCTGGCGGCAAAGCACACTCAACATGGGGGGGCGTGCTCCCTGCAGGGTTCCTTGGGGTGCCCAGGGGGGACAGGGTGGGGAGGACGGTGTGACGTGGGGAGGACTGTCCCTGGGGAGGAGGACGGTGTGACATGGGGAGGACTGTCCCTGGGGAGGAGGACGGTGTGACGTGGGGAGGAGCAGGTGTCTGGGGAGGACGGTGTAACATGGGGAGGACTGTCCCTGGGGAGGAGGACGGTGTGACATGGGGAGGACTGTCCCTGGGGAGGAGGACAGTGTGACGTGGGGAGGACTGTCCCTGGGGAGGAGGACGGTGTGATGTGGGGAGGACTGTCCCTGGGGAGGAGGACGGTGTGACATGGGGAGGACTGTCCCTGGGGAGGAGGACAGTGTGACGTGGGGAGGACTGTCCCTGGGGAGGAGGACGGTGTGATGTGGGGAGGACTGTCCCTGGGGAGGAGGACGGTGTGACGTGGGGAGGAGCAGGTGTCTGGGGAGGACGGTGTGACATGGGGAGGAGCAGGTGTCTGGGAGGATACTTCCGCCTCTCAGAAGCATGGCCTAGAACTTAAAACTCAAAAAAAGAAAAAAGAAAAAAAGAGTTTGACGCTCCGCTGGCCCCACCCACGCCAGGAGCCGGGCACTGATTTACTTCTTTGCCACTGCAGCTGGCTCAGACGGCTTAGGGCCAAGCAGGGACCAAGCAGCAACTCGCCGCTACCTGTCACAGCCCTGCCTCATCAACAACGTTCTAAATGGCCTCTAAATTGCTTCGTTTATTAGATATTTGCCATAAAAATAAAACACAGGATAATTTATTCTACAGGGAGGAATTTTTTTTAACCTAAAACTTTTGCAGAAAAACAGCCGTGATCACTGCAGGCCTCGCACTGTCCGGAGGGAGAATAGGGCCCTTCTCAAGCCATGAACGAAACGTCTCCAACGCATTGGAGAAGCCGGAGCTGCGGTTGCTCACTAATGAGCGGGTCTCTCTGGCCGCAGCCTTGCCGGGAGCCCAGGCCCCGTCATCTTTGGGGCCTCCGAGCTGCCGTGGGGGCCGGAGTCGGGCAGGATAATAAATCATTCTTTATGAGAGCAGCGTAAGGGCCGCGTTTGCTGCTGGCTGGCCGGAGGCCGGCTCTGTCGGTGGGGGAGGTGGTAGGACTAGATGCCGGGGCCGTGTTGGGTGAGGTGTGGGGTGAGGTGTGGGGCTCCCGGGTGTCCTTTCTGGAAGCATATGCAAATGAAGCGGCCCGAGCTTAATTGCCGCTGTCATACCTTGGTCATCAGATTTATTATCGGTGTCTTTTGAAGCCTTCGAGACGTCTGCTCTCCACCCCCAAGATGAATGAGTTCCAGCGGTAGATACTTCATGGCCATGATTCCTGACTGTAATTTCAAACTTCAAATGTGCAAAGCCTGGTCCAAGCCGGTAGGTCCACCAAGGTGAAGCGCATCTCTGGGTCCAGGAGGCCCCAGGCAGGTGGAACGGGATTTGCAAGAAGTGCCTGAGGAATTTGCCAGAAGTGCTTGAGACATGGCCCTCCCAAGACAGTTTACGTGCCGTAAAAGCTCACGCCTTTAAGAGCGTGTGTCTGGGTGGACCTCGGGTCAGGTCGTCTGCCCCCCTCTGTGCTGAGCGTGGCGTCAGGAGTCCAGCCTCCCGGCTCTGTTAGTTCACGGTGGCATTGATCGGGCCACTCGGGATCGCGTGGACACCACAGGACTGTCACAGCCGCTGGTCCGAAGAGTCGAAGGAGGGTCGGCGAGAAGCACATTAACACTGCTGGTCAGCACGGGACGGTTCCGCCTCGTGCACGTTCCTGTGTTTTCTGCTGTCTGCTGCAGAACGCCCCTCCGAGCCGATCCCTGCCTTCCCGTGTCTGACCTGGGGCGTGATCTGCAGGGGACTGGTGGGGGGCTCTGCGTGCGCGTACTTTCCACCGGAGTTTCACAGCTACGCCCTTCCCTCCGGGCTGCCTTGGCTCCTTCTGCAGACGGGTGTGCCGCCCCTGGGGTTCCCTCTGAGCACCTCCTCTTTGTCTCTGACTTCCTTTGGACTTGCTCCCACATCGCTGGACGTGTGGGGTGCGCTCCTTCCCACATACTTGTGAACGTGCACCTCACCGCACCCCACCGCCGTGGGAACCAAGCTTCTACCCTTGCGTTTCTCCCACTTGTCCTGTGGTCCAGAGCACGTCGTGCCCCAAGAGCCTTCCAGGTGAACCCCAGAAGGGACGGAGTCTGTCCTGAGGTGTGCAGAGTGTCCCCCCAACACTCATGCATGTCATGGTAGGGTCTCCTTTGCCCTGAACCTCGGTTTGGCTGCTTCCTTGCTGCTGAAATCAGGGTGTCTGACTCGCACAGTGACACTCACTTTCGCTGATTTTTCCCGTGGCTGCTTCCTGTCTGGGGGTTTCTCTTCTAGTGCGTGGGTCTTTACAAACATTTAGCCTTATGGCAAACATGTTGGTCCCTCATCCCACATCACGTGCCCTTGCGGAGGCCCACCCAGCAGGTCTGCTTGCGGCTGCATGCAGTTTAACTCACGTCCCCTCTCACCAGTAGCCCCTACATTCTGGTGGCCACAATCTGCCCAGCTTCTTCACTGTCACTTTATCATATTCTGTCCTCTCTCTTTACGTTGCATGTTTCCGTTAAATAGATATTTTCCAGCACACCTTTTTAATTTCCTTGTCATTTCCCCATATGTTGTTTTGAGTCATTTTCTTACTTGTGTTTCCCTGAGGGTGACAATTAATACCAATTTGATTTCAACAGAATTAAAAAGTCTCTCCGCCGATAAACCACCCCCACCCATGTCATGTGCTGCTATTTTCAAACAAATTAGCCCAAATTATATTGATCGTCTATCAACAGAGATGCATAATTACGGGTGGATGCAGGAGGGAGAACGCACAGAGGGGCAGCTCATGCACGCAGCCGCCGTGGCCGTCATCTCGTGTGACGCAGCCACCCGTGGTCGTCATCTCGTGTGGCACAGCCGCCCGTGGGTGGGCATCTCGCTGGCACAGCTGCGTGGGTCGTCATCTCACTGGCTCAGCCGCCCGTGGCCGTCATCTTGCTGGCTTGTCTCCTCACGTGGCCTTGCGCTGCTGCCCTGGGAACCTCTATTTCAGCCTGAAGAACTCTTCCTTTCAGGGTGCCATGAGGATCGGGGCTCGCACACTCGTTTAGTCTCAGAGTGTCTGGATTTTGCCTTCAATTTTGCAGCTTAGGCTTCCTGGCAGCCGAGGCCCGGCTGGAGGCCCTGCTGTGCAGGCTTGAGCATTTCTGCTCTGCCCCTGAGCGCTTGCCCGGGGTAGTAGCCTGCTGGGCCATGGGTCCCCTCCGCGGGCTTGTACAGCTTGACTTCTGATTCAGAGCGCTGCTCTCCTGCTCGTTTCCTTTCATCCCTCAGATCTGAGATGATGTCGCTGATTATTATTTTTAATATTTTTTTAATATTCCTGGGCTGTGAAGAGGGATGACTCCGTTGTTAAGACCTTGCCACAAAAGCAAAAGGATCACAGTTCAGATCCCCAGAGCCCACGTGAAATTCCAGATGGGTGAGGTGGTCCACCTGCACCCCCAACCTCAGAGGGCGGAGCCTGGGAATCCCAGAGCAAGCTGGCTCACACTATTGGAGAACTGTCTTTAATAACAGACCCTGTCTCAAAAGACCAAGGTGAATAGTAATGAAGAGCGACTCCTGATGTCAACCTTAGACCTGCATACACACGTACACACACATGTGCACACGCATGCACACACACATGCACACGTGCCCTGCACAACATACGTGTGCACGCATGTGCACTGCACATACACACATGCACTTTCACTCACATACACACATATTTGTTCATGTACCTATGCACATGTGTGCATCCACACACATATGAATGCATATAAACGCCATCACCCCAGACACACACAAACATGAAAATGAAAAAGAAAACTGAAAAAAATGGAAAAAAATTCTTCCTCATCCTTCTTCTCTCTCCTCTGTTTCTAAGACTCACCTTATGCGTCCATCAGCGTGTGCGGCTCTGCGACTCCTGTCCCTGACGTCATCAGCACGCGGCTCTGCACCTCCCCGTCCCTGACGTCATCAGCACGCGGCTCTGCACCTCCCCGTCCCTGACGTCATCAGCACGCGGCTCTGCACCTCCCTGTCCCTGACGTCATCAGCACGCGGCTCTGCACCTCCCTGTCCCTGACGTCATCAGCATGCAGCTCTGCGACTCCTGTCCCTGACGTCATCAGCACGTGGCTCTGCGACTCCCTGTCCCTGACGTCATCAGCACGCGGCTCTGCACCTCCCCGTCCCTGATGTCATCAGCACGCGGCTCTGCACCTCCCTGTCCCTGACATCATCAGCACGCGGCTCTGCACCTCCCTGTCCCTGACATCATCAGCACGCGGCTCTGCATCCCCGTCCATCAAGCATGACAGGTCACCCCCCCTCCCAGACCTATGCTCCATTTTCTTGAGTTTCCACTTTCTTTTCCTCAGAATGGACAAAGTCCACCAACCTTCCAGGCTTCATTGATTTGCTGATTCTTCTTTGCTGAGCCTCTAATGCACTTTTTGCTTTTTCAGCGCCACAACTTGCACAGCACGCTGTCCGCCTCTACTTGGCAAGGTGGGGGGTCTCAGCCTTCCTTCAACTTCCGGTCATAGCTTCTTTCTGAGCAACCAAGCAGCTGACCACAGCCATGGAGGTTGGTGGCTGTGGCTGCTCTTCCTGCATGTGCCCATCACACCTGTGCCCACACACCTGTGCCCATCACAGCTGCCACCATCACATCTGTGCCCATCATACCCATGCCCATCACACCTGTGCCCATCATGCCTGTGCCCATCATGCCTGTGTCCATCATGCCTGTGCCCAACACGCCTGTGCCCATTACATATCACAAGTCTGTGACCATCACATCTCGTGTCCACCACACCCGTGACCACCACACCCGTGACCATCACACCTGTGACCATCACATCTCGTGTCCACCACACCTGTGACCATCACACCCGTGACCATCACATCTCGTGTCCACCACACCTGTGACCATCACACCCGTGACCATCACACCCGTGACCATCACATCTCGTGTCCACCACACCTGTGACCATCACACCCGTGACCATCACACCCGTGACCATCACACCCGTGACCATCACATCTCGTGACCATCACATCTCGTGTCCATCACATCTCGTGTCCATCACATCTCGTGTCCACCACACCCGTGACCATCACACCCGTGACCATCACACCTGTGCCCATCACATCTCGTGTCCACCACACCCGTGACCATCACACCCGTGACCATCACATCTCGTGTCCATCACACCTGTGACCATCACATCTCATGTCCATCACATCTCGTGACCATCACATCTCGTGTCCATCACACCCGTGACCATCACATCTCGTGTCCACCACACCCATGACCATCACACCCGTGACCATCACATCTCGTGTCCACCACACCCGTGACCATCACACCCTGTGACTTTCCACTTCTTTTCATTCCCGCACTCTCTCAAAAGTATTATATGACATCCACAACTTGGGGTCCCTCTCCCCAGGGCTGAGAGTCACAGTCCTCCCTTCCCAAGGCTGGACGTCGGGGTTCCCCCAGGCTGGAAGTCGGGGTCCCCCTCTCCAGCACCTTCAGCATGTTTGTTCTGTGCCGTCACCGCTTCATGACCTCATCCGGTGTCCACGCCTGTTCTTCACCCAGCGTCTGTGTCACTGCCTCTGAGGTCAGCGAGTGACAGAGCCAAGTGCCCGGAGCCAAGTCTCCTGGGTCCAGACTTCCTGGGCTCCATGTATCCCCAGGTTCAGGCCTCCTGGATCTAGTCCCCCAGTGTCCAAGCCTCCCCAGATCTGGGTCTCACAGGGTCCAGGCCTCCTGCGTCTAGACTTCCTGGGTTCCATGTCTCCTGGAGTTCGGGCCTCCCAGGACCAAGCCTCCTGGGATCTGGGCCTCCTGGGATCCCGCTCCCAGGATCCCAGCTGTCCTGTCGCTGATGAACCCATGTGCTGAGCTGTGTCCTCCACTCCCACCAGACACTCCTAGTTGTTCTTTTCTTTTCTTCTATGAAACGATACTCAGACTCAAGCAGCCTAGGAGAAAGGGCATTTATTTGGCTGACAGTCCAGAGGGGAGAGAGTCTATTTTGGTGGAGGTCGCACAGCAGAAGGCATGACTAGAGGCAGAAGCGGGAGCCCAGTTCAGTTCACCAGAGCCCTCGGGAGGCAGAGGGCAGGAGAATAAGAGGAAGCAGGGCTGTGCCACACACCTAAGGCCACCCCCAGGCATGCCCTCCTGCAACGAGGCTCCACCTCTTAAAGACATGCCGCCTTCCCAACATCAGCACCAGTCAGGGGCTCAAACCAGTGGGCAGCTCACATCCAAGCCACGATGCCCTCTGAGCCTTTACTTTCCACACTGACAGAGCCTCCAGGTGGTCCCACAGCAGCGTCCAGGGTCTCTGCCCGTGGTCCTTCATGGTACGGGGGAGCCTCGACCAATCCCTTGGGGGCGCAGGTGGGTTTCAACCAATCACTTAGTGATATGATGGGATTCCACCAATGGTGTGGAGAGTCAAGCCTGAAGGTTCTGGAAGGGAAGAATGTCCGCCCAGGCCTCAGTTCCCAGCATGCCTATGGAGTCTGACCCAGCCAGGTCTGCACAGCTTCTCAGCCATGGTCACATGGGGACAGATCTGTAGCTAGGGAAGACCTTGGCAGCTAGCCAAGGAGGTGCGTCAAGAAGAGACGCGAGGACGCGTGTGGAACCAACCCCTGCGCTAATGCCTGGAAGCAGTGAACTGCTTACGTAACTACCCCACCGGTCTGAGCCGCTGCGACCCATGAACTGAGGACAAGAGCGTCCATGTGGGCAGGGTCCTGTGAAGTGTCCACTACTGGGGATAGGATCTGCCATGAAGGAATGAATCTACTGTAGCATGGGATCCACCATGAATCTACTGTGGGATGGGATCCACCACACAAATGGATGAATCTACTCTAGAATGGAATGTACCATGAAGAGATGAATCTACTGTGAATGGTATCTACCATGAAGAGATGAATCTACTGTGAATGGTATCTACCATGAAGGGATGAATCTACTGTGAATGGTATCTACCATGAAGGGATGAATCTACTGGGGAACAGGATCCTCTGTGAAGGGATGAATCTACTATAGGACAAGGTCCACTAGGAAGGTATGAATCTACTGTGCGGGTGGGATCATCAATGAAGGGATGAATCTGTTATGAGACAGGATCCACACAGGGATGAATCTACTGTGAGGACATAATCCACCATGAGAAATGAACCTACTGTGGACTGGGATCCATCTTGAATCTACTGTGGGAATGGGATCCACCGTGAGGGGATGAGTCTAGCATGGAAAAGAATCTGCCTACAGATCAGAAGGGGTCCGGACTCTGTCCCTGTGGATTTCAGCTTGGTGAAACCCAGTTTGGACTTCTACCTGCAGATTGCTGGGCTACACATGGTGTTAGTCACATCACGCAGCCCCGCACACGCCCTGTGTCCCCCCCCACAGGCTGCACACCACGCAGCCCCGCACGCGCCCTGTGTCCCCCCCACAGGCTGCACACCACGCAGCCCACACGCGCCCTGTGTCCCCACAAGCTGAACAGGTACTCTTGCTCGTGGGCACTCAGGCATCTGCAGGGTTGGTCGTGTTGGTCTTTGACTTTGGGGTACACCAGCTCGCCATCCTTCATCAGGGTCCTTCACCAGCAGAAGTGTTGGCTTCTGCCTTTCTTTTACAAACCAGCTGGGTAGGCTGTGAGTCTTGGATCCTTGTGATCTTCTGGCATGTTCCTTCAAGAAGGTGTGTGCGAGCTTGTTACCCACCTCTACCCTTGGGGCATCTTTCCCTCCCGAGCTGGGGAAAGCAGATTGAGCCTAAGCCTCAGCCTGTGCTGACAATGAGACCGTCCCCACAGCCCCCAGGGACATGACCTCCATCCCACAGCCCCAAGGGTGTGACCTGCACCCCACAGCCCCAGGGACGTGACCTCCACCCCACAGCCCCAGGGGCATGACCTCCACCCCACAGCCCCAAGGGTGTGACCTGCACCCCACAGCTCCAGGGGCGTGACCTGCACCCCACAGCCCCCAGGGGCGTGACCTAAACCCCACAGCCCCAGGGACATGACCTCGACCTCACAGCCCCAGGGACGTGACCTCCACCTCACAGCCCCAGAGTATGACCTCCACCCCACAGCCCCCAGGGACATGACCTCCACCTCACAGCCCCAGAGTATGACCTCCACCCCACAGCCCCCAGGGACGTGACCTCCACCCCACAGCCCCCAGGGACGTGACCTCCACCCCACAGCTCCCAGGGGCATGACCTCCACCCCACAGCCCCAGGGGCGTGACCTCCACCCCACAGCCCCCAGGGGCGTGACCTGCATCCCACAGCCCCAGAGTATGACCTCCACCCCACAGCCCCAGGGGCGTGACCTCCACCCCACAGCCCCAGGGGCGTGACCTCCACCCCACAGCCCCAGGGGCGTGACCTCCACCCCACAGCCCCCAAGGGCGTGACCTGCACCCCACAGCCCCAGAGTATGACCTCCACCCCACAGCCCCCAGGGGCATGACCTCCACCCCACAGCCCCAGGGGCGTGACCTCCACCCCACAGCCCCAGGGGCGTGACCTGCACCCCACAGCCCCAGGGATGTGACCTGCACCCCACAGCTCCAGGGGCGTGACCTGCATCCCACAGCTCCAGGGGCGTGACCTGCATCCCACAGCCCCAGAGTATGACCTCCACCCCACAGCCCCAGGGGCGTGACCTCCACCCCTTAGATGCTCACTGAATCCAACTGGACCTGCGGTGAAGGACAGTCTCTGCAGAGCGGTGATTCAATCTGGAAGAAAAACACGTTTTCTTTCTGTCTCTGCCAATTTGGAAAGTGGAGAGAGTTGATTTCAAGAGGACCTTGGGGAGATGAGAGGAATCAGACTTTGGAATAAGCTGTGGAAGGAAGGACAGTGGGGGCAACGAGGTCTTGGGAAGCGGGAGGAGGTGGGACGTCGGGTCAGGAAGGAACACGGACTCCATTTCAGACCCCGCTTACCTGCTGCAGAAGGGGCCGGGGAGGCTGAGTCCGGAGTGGAGACCAGACTCAGACCCCTGGAGAGCTGCCGTGGGAGGACGTCACTGAATGCAGGGGACCATCTGCCAGGAGGAACCTATGTCCCCTCTCCAGGAGCACCTTCCCGGGGGGACAGAGGGGATCCCTGCCTGCCCGGGTCAGAGTTGGCTCTGGGGGTCTTAGCATTGGTTTCTCAGCCTTTCCCTCCTCCCCCAGCTACTGCACCCCACCATCAGCCTCCTCACTGGGGATCCCTCTCTTGCTGGCACCTGTCTCAAGTCTGGTGAAATACAGGCGTGGCCTCAGGCCCCAGGAAGCCGTTTGTCATCACCAAAGACCAGCATCTTGCCACAAACTGCTTCTCACTCTGCTGACTGGAAATTGAAGGTCCAGCACCAGAGGGGTCTCTGTTCTACATTGCACCCCCTTCCTGCTGCAGCAGGAGGAAGACCTCCCATATCACTGAGGAAGGCACAGATACATCATGGGGCCCAGCCTCAGCCCACCCAGCCGTGACGTGATGGCCACATCTCGGTGACAATCACCTCTTACTGACGTAATGATCACCGAGTTAAGGATCTGCAGACAGAGAAACCTGGCCATGCACAGAACCTCTGATGCCAGCACCTGGGATGGCAGCACCTCGATGCCAGCACCTGGGATGGCAGCACCTCGATGCCAGCACCTGGGATGGCGGCACCTGGGATGGCAGCACCTCCGTGCCAGCACCTGGGATGGCAGCACCTGGGATGGCGGCACCTGGGATGGCAGCACCTCCATGCCAGCACCTCGGATGGCTGCCGGGTTCTTTCCTCTGCGAGCCCAGGTGAGGGTCAGAGGCGCACGGACTCTTGCCTCACAGCTCTTAGCAAACTCCGGCACTTGGAGCACAGCCGCCTCGGTGCTGGGTCCCTGACTCACTAGGTCAGGAAGTCACACCTGCGTCTCTCCAAGCCCTGGGCAATGCGGATGCGAAGGTCAGGGTCCTTCCGACTGGCCCCCAATATCCAGCACAGGCTGCTCTGTCTGAGGAGCGTGAGCCCCACTGGTGGGATGGAAGAGGCTGTCTGCTTGCTGCTTTGACTCATGACGGGATGGAAGAGGGGGTCTGCCCGCTGCTTTGACTCGTTACAGGATGGTAGAGGCTGTCTGCTCGCTGCTTTGACTCGTGACGGGATGGAAGAGGGGGTCTGCTCGCACCTTTGACTCGTGACGGGATGGAAGAGGGGGTCTGCTCGCAC
>JALPQD010000088.1:6985947-7012182 GCA_023101885.1 Typhlomys cinereus | reverse complement strand
ACTCCATGCCCAAGATGCACATTCGCACACACATTGTTAAGCTCTTCTCATTTCATTCACTTCATAAATATGCTAGGACCCATGCTATGTCTTAAAGTGGCACATGGTATTCTAGGATCTAGAAGGTACAAAACTGTCTGGGAGAGAAAATGGATCAGTTTGACACAGCCTTTTAGAGGAACATTATTAATATGAAAATATAAGGGCTATAATCTATAATCAGAGTTAGTATAGAATAGGAGGAAGACATTCAAAAAAGATACTACTGTTCTCTTAATGCAATCAAGAGTAACATTTCTTGGGTTCTTCCTAGGGCTCGTACAGGTGATGTTCATTTTACAGGCATCATTGCACTTGAGATAGTCTCTCATTCTTATACAATAAGTGACTTCATTGTTCTTTTTTTTTTGGTTGAAGAAATTGAGGCATAGGAGCTTAACTGACTTTCTTAGTAGGTAAATAATAGAGAAAGAATAACTTCTTAGGTTAATTGAAATCAGGTCTGTTTCTACCATTGAAATAAATGACAGAGTGAATGATAGCTGCCATGGAAATGTAAAATCCCTCTATTCCAATTGTGCTTAATCAATAAACCATCACTGTAAAGTGATCATCCTGATCTTTAGTCTCTATTTCTTTTTCATTCCTGTCTTTCTTCTTACTTAACTACCCAATTAATATTTATTTTAATGAACAGTTTTTCCATACATTACTTAGTGTCTGCTGCACATAGACTATGACTTCTATTTCCTGGAGAAGAGGAAGAGTGCAAAATATGAGAGTACAAAGCTGATGAGAGACAGAGCAATGCAAACAATACCAGTTACAGTCATTAAATGCTACCATGAAAGAACACTGTTCTTTGTCTCTCTCAATCTCTTAAGAAACATTAAATGTCATTGCAATCTTTTTTTAATGCATAAGAAAAGTGTCATGTGAAAGGAATTTTTGATTATTTATTTTATAATACAAGTATGTGTTTCCTGTTTTCAAGGTCTGTGAACTTGAAATTTGGAGTTTTGAATGTTTTTAAAAAGTAGAAGACCCCTGAAAATATTTACATCTTCATTTCAGGAGTGGTTTAGTGCCGAACTTATTTTATCTGACTTTGACCTTTGGCTTTGCATCAGTTTGAAGAGCATGTGTTTCAGGGTACATATTCCTGAGTTCCTATTAAGCCACCTGGTATAAATTACTACTTCTGAGTAGGACCTGATGGTACCTCTCTCTTTGGAAAGATCCATATTCAACCTCAGTTCCCTGGCCAATGATTGCCACACCCTTGACCTTGTTAGAAGCACAAGATTTTCCTAATATAATATCCGAGATGTGGGAGGAAGTTCTTACCCTTAGAAGCACTCCTGTGGATGTCAGTCAATCGCAGAGTCATGTGGATCTTCTACTAACTCTGAGAACTTTGTGTCAAGGTCTTTGTGTCCTTGCAAGATTGGCAGGGTGATCACTTCTCTAGCCCAGGGATCGCTGACTCAAATCGTTATAGGGCAACACCTCCATAGATACCTCCATAGATCAATCCTTGTTTTGAGGGTATCCTCCACCTGTCCTTTCCTTTGTACAAGGTGACAAGTAGATTGTACTTACGACATCTTTTAGCTTGAAGTTGCGCTGGTATTCAGGGTTGAAATTATTATCCAATAATAATATTCATAGCTAACCTGGCTAACGAGCCATTGTTGGTCCCCTGAGATGACCGAGGTCAGCTTGGGAAGCAGAAATTAACAAGATTAAGAACAGTGTGCCCAAGAGTTAAATTGCATCAGGATTATTCCACTGGCGCATCTTCCCTCTGGATTTTTAGTGACTTCTTCATGTTTTCCTTGATAAGGTCATTGGGGGAGAAGAAGTATTGTTGATTCCTACTGGTTTATGTAGAAACCATTATTTATTGGCTTGTTTTTGAATGATGAATTGATAGATTAATTTTCTTTTTTTTCTTATTTATTATTTATTCAATTGTGCATGTATGTGCGCACGCATGTGTGTATGTATGTGTGTGTGCGTGGAGAACCACGGACGAATTCAGGAACCACCATGGACCGCCTCCACCTCCTCCTTGTTTACTCTGCCCCAGGATTCACAGGCTGCGCTCTACCAAGACCAGAAATGCAGGCCGCCCCCGCTTCCGCCCGGCGTCTATACGTAGGGTCTAGGATTCGAACTCAGGACCTTCTGCCTGCAAGGCAGAGGCTTAACCCCTGAGCCACCTCTCCAGCCCGATAGATTAATTTCCAAGCATGACAAGTTTGAGGGAGCATAGAAGAATGATTAAAGGAGCAGGTGTGTTCTAATTTCCACAGTTTGTAAGTTCTTGGAACAGGATGTTTTAATTTCTTTCTGTTCCTGTCACCTGTAAGAGTGAGTGGACCATTCAGAGATGGGTTAGCACTATGAACTCATCTAACACCTTACACTAAATCTACATATGGTAGGAAAAAAAGCCATATATGCTGTAAGTAATCTAAATGTAAAGATATCAAAACTATTAAAAATTCAGCCAACTAATATATTACTTTGATAACTAAGCTGGCTAGATAAATATCTATTGGAGATTACAAAAATGGAGCAGGTCTCAATCCAAACCAGTTTGAAGTCAATTTCAGCTATTCACTGCCTATAGGCTTTTAAGGAAATCGTCCTAATTGTTCTAATTATCAATTTCCTAATTTTGATATTGATAGCAGTACTTAGATAAGATCAATGCTGACAATAGACAAGCAATAGCTGGCATGACTTTGAGTACATTATTAGCTCTTCCACAATGATTGTGGGGTTCATAGAGGATATACCATAAAATTCCTATGATGTAGAGATGGTTGAGAGCTGCTGATCTAATCTCACCACACTGCTGATATGGACGTTCATTCTCATTGCTTTGAACAGAAATTAAGTGCATTGCTAGCTTATCTATAATGGCAAACTACATGAGGGGCAGGGGAAAAAATTCAAAGGATGTAGTTCTTGAGAATGATAATCAGATCCATATTGCATTGGACCTTCTAAACATATAAAGCAATGTTAGTATATCTAAGGGAGACAGGCTACAGTAGAGTAACAGCCAAGGGCTTTAACACTCTGCTTTTAACAGTGGACAGATCATTCTCACAGATTCACTCTTCTCTCCATACCAAATAGACCTAACTGTGGGCACTTCGAATGTTCCCTAGGATAGACCATGTATTTGGTCCTTAAACTTGTCAGTAGAAATTGAAGAAGACTGAAATTATATCAAGTGTACATAAGGATTTAACAATAGAAATCAATGCCAAGAGGAACCTTAGAAACTTTGCAGTTACGTTGAAGACCTAAAGGAAATTCCAACTACTAAGGGTGGTTGTCTCATACCCAGAGTGATCTACTGTCTCTCATGTCTTCTTCACTTGACTAACCTCTCAACCCCTTCCTGGGATCTATTAAACCACAGCTAATCCCTCCTGACTTTACAAACACTGGCTGCTTTCTTTTCTTCCCAGGATGCTCTTTCTTGGATCTTTGGTATGTTTCAAATCTCTGTTCAAAAGTAATTTTGTAGATAGATCATCCTCAACTCCTTTAGTTATATGCCCCTTCCCACCCTATCACCCTCTGCTTTATTGACCATGTAGGATTGATTCCTGTAAGCATGTTTTTTATTTCTATTAATTATTTTCTTTTGTAAAAAGTTTTTATTATTTTTTCTCCCACATTGTTTTTCCTAATCACACAAGCTCAATAGTTTCTCGTCCTCTCCCTCCCTCCTCCCTTTCCCTTTGTACACTCTCACCTTCCCTCCTTACTTTCACCTCCCTCCCTTACTCCTCCTCACCTAGTGCCTCTCCCTTCCTCCCTTTCATCTCCTGGAACATCCTTTTGTGTGAACGCCAAACCTCCCTCTGGGTCTTCCACATTAGTGAGGGTTCAGGACTCAGTGGCATAGCCCAGAGCCCCTTCTTGGGCTCCCCATTAGTATGGGAACTCTATTATGACTGTTAATCCCTTTCCTCTAGGGATCCTACTTCCTGGAGCCTTCTCCCCTGTGATCCCTGCTAGACTTTGGGGGGTTGTTGACATGTCAGCCATTGTGCAGGTCAGGCAAAGTTCAATTCTGGCTGCTGCAGCCCTACCTTGTGGAATATTTTGCATATCGTTGATCCTCTACATCTTTAGGCTCTTACAATCTTGCCACCCCCTCCACAAGGTTCCTTGAGCTTTAGGATGGGGAGAGGTTTGGCTGATCTGGTTCCAGGACTCTCTTAATTATTTTCTGTTCCCTCTCACTAGGATGACCGATCCATCAAGTCAAGGTCTTTTTTTTTTTTTTCTCACAAGGTTAGTGCCAGAAACATAAAGGCAGAAGATGTTCAGTAAATTCCTTTTACATAAGTGGGTCAGTGGGGAGTCCTATGAGGAGGAGGCATGGTGTGGTTGGCATTAGTCTCTAGCACCCTGAAAGAATCTCCAGAATCTTGGTCTCGCTGGTCCTTCAATAAGACTTGCTGTCTTCAAAGATATGGGGAAGCGGGGAGGGGGAGAGGGGGCAGGGAAATGCTTGAAAAACCACCTAGTAACTTAACCTCCTTGTGACTTGCTATCAACTTGAGGTAAGGTTTGGTTGGTTTGTTTGTTTTTTGTTTTGTCTGGAAAAAGCTACTCTGCTAATGAAGTCTCTCTTTTTTGTATTAGGTAATAAAAAAATTTAAACATATTTGTAAAGTTCTTATTTCCTGTGCAAGGTATGTTTCACAATAGATGTATTTTTTGAAAAAAGATTTCTCATTTTCAGTTGGTAAGTGATGTGTTTTCTCCCATGAAATGTAGCCAGTCATTATCTTTCTGTAAGTCCATGTATGTAAGGCTGCATCACTCAGTTCTGAGAAGTATGTGTACATGACTGTGGCAAGTCAGCAAGGTACACTGTGTAAGTGTGTGCCTGGGATCTTCAAACCTATTTAAGGCTGGAAAACCCCATTAGTCCTCCTCATAAATCCCTTTTGACCTTTCCTTTTACAATGTAAAGTACTGAAATCTCACTGCCTTAACATAATCCTGTCATTATAACTGATAGTTACTGTTCTTTTTTTTCCTCACTGAATTATACTTCTTTTATAAAACCAAAGTTAACCTGTCTAGGTGTCAATGCTATGACAGGCAAAGAAATAGATTATTCTTTGTATTTTCTTGCACAGTGCTAGGGATGTTGTAAGGCCTTAGCCTTAGCGTCCAGGGCATAGAGCTGAGTTCTAATCTTTCTTTATGTCAAAGTGCAATAGTACCCAGAAAGTGAAAATAAAATAGAAGGCAATGGTAATAATGACAGTGTTCCTTCCTCAAGAGATTGGAATGACAGGTGAATGAAATAACGGATATTCAATAATATATAAGATTTGCTATTTCTGTGATGTGATATGTGTTTGTGTGTGTGTGTGTAAATATATATGTATTTCTTTGCAATTAGAGATGTTGGCACATGTCTATAGTCTCAGTACTATGGAAACTGAGGTATGTGAGCCCAGGAGATTGATGAAGAGGGCTTAATGTAGGCTTGGGAGTATGGAATGATGGTATTAAAAATTTATTTATTTTATTCTATTTTTTCTTTTTTAACAGCTTAATGAGTGACTATCTTTACAATCCTCATTCCTCCCTCTCTTCCCTCCCTTTCCCCACTTTCTTCCCTCCAAATCCTCCTTTTGTGGGATCAAACTTGCTCCTCCCGCCTTCTTTTTTTATTTTTTTATTATTATTTATTCAATTGTGCATGTGTGTATGTATGTGCACGCACACGTGTGTAGAACCATGGACGAATCGGGAACCACCATTGATGCCTCCACCTCCTTCTGCCCCGGGATTCACAGGCTCCGCCCTGCCAGGACCAGAAGCACAGGCCACCCCCGCTTCTGCCTGGCGTCTATACGTGGGATCTGGGATCCGAACTCAGGACCTTCTGCCTGCAAGGCAGAGGCTTAACCCCTGAGCCACCTCTCCAGCCCTCCTCCGCCTTCTTAACCATCAGGTCATATGGGTCCTGGGGTGTCAGGGCCCACGAACCAGCATAAACCCAGACTTACATGCAGGAAACAGAAGTGGGAGCAGTAGGAATTGATCAGACATCGAGTCAGATGGAACCTAGAATGTCCTCCATCATCTAAACCAACTTTATTGTAGCATACATGAGTATTTATAGGATGACATCAAAGAAGAGCAGGGACAAATGCTTTACAGGATTATGTAAAACATATACATTCCAGTTAACAGAGAAGGCAAGAATGTCATCTACTTGTCCTGTGGGATCAGACGTGATGTCTTCAGGTAGAGTTAAAAGCAGGCATGACATTTATTTGCTAAAAGGGAATGGACAACGAATGCCTCAAAACAGAGTTACCTGGTCCATATGTTAACATATCTCAAATGCACAGGGAAGGAACTGTAAGGGGAGGTGATAACCTAGCCAGTCCTGAGAAAAACAAAAGTGATCTAAGAACAGACAGGAAGCAAAACTCAACCTCCAAAGGGAGGAGTCTCTAACAACTGCTCATTTCAGATGCTAATGTGTCATTCTCCAGAGAGCAGACTTCAGGCTTGACGACCCCCACATTGGGGTCCTCCCTTAATCCTCTGTTCTAGTGGGGGCTCTGAGCTCTGTAGCAGACCAAGAGGTCCTATCTTGGGCCAACCACTGATGTGGGTCATCCCCTACCCTGTCCAACCCCTCAACCTTAAGGATCCAGCTGTTCGAAATTATTTCTCCTGAGATTCATGCTAGTCTAGGGGAGCATGTTGACATGTCAGCCTTTGTGCAGATTTGGTAAGGTCAAGTCTCATTGTAGTGAGTTCCTGGCTGCCACACCTCTGGCTTGAATGAAGTATCTTGCCCAGCGGTGGAGCTCCCCATCTTAGGTTCTTATATTTTTACTGCCCCCTCTTCTGCAAGGTTTCCTGAGCCTTAGGATGGGGAGAGGTTTGACTGGCCTGGTTCTGGGTGAGCATTGTAGGGTCACGGTTGTCAGCATACTGGTTGGCTGATGTCTGTTTTGCTGTTCTTACACTGCACAAGGCTGTCTGGATATTGAGATTCTCTCCTATTCAAAGATCAAAAAAACTGTTAAAAAACAAAAGAGGGGGTCTTCATATGAGAAAAGATTTAAAGGAGAGAGGTGAGCAGTACTAGGACACAGTAGTGAGTGGGGTCAGCCTCCAGGAAACCAACTGGCTTCCCAATAAACCCCCCTCCATGATGGTATACATGTGTTCAGCACTTCAAACCAGTCTAAACACCTGTGAACAGGAAACTGATGGTGAACAGGATCAGATGTCTCACTACTTACCGGCTTTTCTTGACAGTTGCCTTATTTATCAATTTAAATGGTTTCTTTGTCTCCATTCTTTTGGGTCTTCTTTCTTCTACCCTCTTAGCTATAATCCTTTATAGTTTTAATCAGTATTATAGAGGTTTTTTCTTTGAGTATATCATTATGGGGGCTTCGAACTAGGTTCCACTTATAAGAGAGAACATGTGACGTCTGACTTTTTGTGCTTGGGAGATTTCACTCAGCGTAACTTCCAACTCCATCAATTTACTAGGAAATTTCACTAATTCATTTTTTTGATGGCTGAGTAGTATTTCATTTTCATTATCCATTCATGAGCATTTAGGTTGATTCCATGACTTCGCTATTGTGAATAGTGCTGCAATGAACATGTATATTCATGTGTCACTATTGTAAGATGAAGCATTTTTGAAATTATTCCCAGCAGTGGTATAGCAGGGTCATGTGGCATTTTAGTTTTTATCTTTTTTAGAAACCGCCATACTGATCTCCAGAGTGGTTGTACAAGTAGCAATGTATAAAGGTTCCCTTCTCCTCACATCCTCTCCAGAATTCGTTGTTGCGTGTCATTTGGATTTTAGCCATTCTGACTAGGGTGAGATGATATCTCAGGGTAGTTTTGATTTGCATTTCCCTGATGGCTAGAGAGGTGGAACATTTTTCAAAGTATTTGTTGGACATTTCATCCTGGGGAAAGTTTCTTTTAAGTCTCATGAACCATTTTTAATTGAGTTTATCTCTTTAGTGTTAAGTTTTTTGAGTTCTTTGTGCAATCTGCATATTAGTCCTCTATCAGATATGTGATTAATGAAGATTTTCTCCCATTCTTTTTGCTTTTTGTCTTTTTGCTTGGTTGACAATATCTTTAGCTGAACAAAATCTCTTCAATTTCATGAGATCCCATTTGTTGAGTGTTGGTTTTTTCTATTTCTAATCAGTTCAAGGGAATTCCCTACCTTTTCTTCTAAGGTTTTATACTTTCTGGTCTAATAATTAAGATCCTTGATCCATTTGGAGTTGATTTTTGTGTATGGTGATAAGTAAGGGTCCAGTTTCAATCTTCTGCATGTAGATCTCCAGTTTTGCCAGCACCATTTGATGAAGAGGCTGTTCTTTTTTCATTGAGTTTTCTGATCCCCTCTGTCAAGAATCAGATAACTCAAGTATATGGGCTTATGTCAGGTCTTCAACCCTTATCCATTGATTTATGTGTCTCTTTTGGTCCTGTCTTTATTTCTATGGATTTGTAGTATAAAGGTCTGGTATGGTGATATCTTCAGCAGAATTTTTATTAGTTGAGAATGTTTTTACTATCCTGGGCTTTTTGTGCTTCCATATGAATCCTGAGATTGTTTGGTCAATTTCTGTAAAGAATTGTCTTGGAATTTTGATTGGTATAGTGTTGAATCTGTATATTGCTTTTGGTAGGATGGTCACTTTATGATTTAATTCTACTGATCCTGGAGTCTTTCCACCTTCTGATATCTTCTGGGATTTCTTGTTTCAGGGTTTTGAAGTTTTCATTGTACAGGTCTCTCACTTCCTTGATTAGATTTCTTCCAAGGTGTTTCATTTTTATAGGGGCCATTGTAAATGGAGTTGTTTCTCTTAGAACTTTCTCACTTTTTTCATCCTTGGCAGATAAGAAACCAATGATTTTTAAAACATTAATTTTGTAACCCGACATTCTGCTGAATTTATGTATTAGCTCTAGGAGTTTTCCTGGTGGAGTTTTGGGGTCTCTCAAGTATAAGATCATGTCATCTGCAAATAGAAATTAACTTAACTTGTTAATTCCTATTCGTATCCCTTTTATTGGTCTGTCTTGTCTTATGGGCTCTAGCTAAGACCTCAAGTACAATATCAAAAAGAAATGGTGAGAGTGGACAGTCCTGCATAGTCCTGATCAAAGTGGAAAGGCCTCAAGTTTTTCACCATTGAGAATGATCCTTGCCTTACATAGCCTTTGTCATGTTGATATAATCCTTCCAGTCCAAATGTCTCAGGGTATTGGTCATAAAGCGATGCTGGATCTTGTCAAAAGCTTTTTCTGCATCTATTGAGCGTATCATGTGGTTTCATCTTTGGATTTATTTATATGATGGATTAAAATTTATTGATTTGCATATGTTGAATCAACCTTGTGTGCTTGGAATAAATCCTACTTGATCATACATGATCTTTTCGACATGTTTTTGAATCTGATTTCCTAAAATCTTGTTGAGAATCTTAGCATCTGTGTTCATCAATGAGATTGACATATAGTTTTCTTTTTTATTGTATTCTTATTTGGTTTTGGGATCAGTGTAGTATTGGCTTCATAGAAAGAATTTGCAAGTGTTTTCCTTCTTGCTATTTTATGGAAAAGTTTAAGTTGCAGTGTTGTTAGCTGTTTTTTAAATTGCTGGTACAATTCTGAACTGAATCCACCTGGTCCTAGACTTTTGTTGGTGGGAAGGTTTCTAATTACTTCTTTAATTTTGTCGTTTGTTATAGGATGATTTAAATAATTCAATTCATCCTGATTCGACTTTGGTAATTCTTAGAAATTCATCCATTTCTTTCTGATTATCAAATATTGTGGAGTATAAATTTTTGAAATATGACCTTATGCTTTCTTTGGTATCTGTTGTAATAACTCCATTTTCTTTTTTTTTAAACATTTTTTATATATATTTCCGCTCATACAAACTTAGTAGGTAACTGGTTCCCTCTCTCCCTCCTCCTCCCCACCCCCCTGCTCCCCCTCCCCTCACCCCTCCCTCCCCATCCCCAGTGCCTCCCCCCAATCCCCGGAGAATCCTTTAATGTGCCTGCCAGTCTCTCCTCTGGGCTCTCCTCTCCGATGACGTACAAGGACCCAGTGGCATTCCCCTGAATCCTTCCTTTCCTGTGTTCCCCTATTAAGCTTAGGAACACTATTGTGACTGTCAGTCCCTAGCCTCCAAGGATCCTAATGCCTTTAGTCCATGCTAGACTTTGTGGAGTCCAATAATGTGTTTGACATTGTGCAGGTCATACAAAGTCCAATTATGATTGCTTTGGCCCTAACTTGTGTGGAGTATCTTGCATATCATTGCTCTTCCCATCCTTGTGCTCTTACAATCTTACCCCCCCTTCCGCAAATTTCCCTGAGCTTCAGGATGGGGAGAGATTAGGCTGGCCTAGTTCTAGGTGGTTGATATAGAGTCTCTGAAGTTCTGGATTATGGTTCGTTGATTTTCTTTTGCAGTTTTGCTGCTCCTGCAATGCCCTTCATCCATCCTGATGGGTATTGTAACTCTATTTTCAACTCTGATTTGTTTATTTGTGTTTTCTCTCTTTTGGTTTTGATTAATTTGGCTAAGTGTTTATTAATCTTGTTGATTTTTTCCAAAGAATCAGGTCTTTGGTTGATTCTTTATATTGTTTTTCCTAATCTCAATTTCAGATATTTCTCCCCTGATTTTGCTAATCTCTGTTCATCTACTGCTTTTGGGATTGGATTATTCTTCTCTCTCTAAAACTTTAAATTGCATTGTTAGGTTATTTACTTGTGATATTTTCTTTTTTTTTAATGTAGGCATTGAGTATTATAAACTTTCCTCCTAGGACAGCCTTTATTGTGTCCCAGAGATTTTGATATATTGTGTTTTCATTATCATTTACTTCCAGGAATTTTTGAATTTCCATTTTGACTTCTGTCTGAACCTAATTCCTTCATTCTAGTATTGTATTTAATTTCCAAGACTTTTTTTGTCATTTGCTTTGTTTTGGATGTCTAGCTTTATTTTGTGGTGGTCTGATAAGGTACAGGATATAATTTCAACTTTCCTGTATATGTGGAGACTTGCTTTGTGTCCCAGTATGTGATCTATTTGGAGAAAGTTCCATGGGCTGCTGAGAAGAATGTATATTCCTTAGTGTTTTGATGGGAAGTTTGGTAGAGGTCATTCTGGTCCATTTGGCTTATGGCTTGGTTCAGCTCCAATGTGTCTCTGTTCAGTTTTTGGCTTGTTGACCTAGCCAATGGCGAGAGTGGGGTGTTTGAAGTCCCTTACTATTTTATCGTTTATAGGTTGATTTGTTGTTTTAGATGTTCTAGTATTTTTTTAATGAATGTGATGAACCTGTATAAGGTGTGTATATATTCAATATTATGAGGTTTTCCTAATGAATTGTATCTTATGATCAAAATGGAAACCCACCATGGCAAATAATAGTCAAAACATTACAGATACATGACAAATGAGAGTTTCAAGAGAGAAAAATCAAGTCACATTTAAAGGTAAACCTACTAAAATAACAGCTGATTTAAAAGCCAGAAGAACTTGGAAAGATGCACTTCAAATCATAAATGAGCACAAATGCCACCACAGGCTGTTATACTCGTCAAACATATCAGTCATGATTAAAGGTCAAAGAAAAATTTCTACTATAAGGACAAGCTGAAGGCTTACAAGACCACCAAACCCAGTCTACAAATGATGCTAGAAAAAATACTCAAGCTTGAAGAAAAGGACAATCACATCCAAGAGTACAGAAGGAAAAAATAAAACCAACACAATTTTCCAGCAAATAAACACACATATAAAAAACCACAAAACAGAGACTATCAAATCAACAGATATTTCTCAATTACAACACTAAATGCCAATGGAATTAACTCTGCAATCAAAAGACATAGGCTGCAAGCCTGGATTAAAAATCACAACCCATCAATCTGCTGCTGTAGGAAACATGTCTCATTATGAAAGATAGCCACATTCTCAAAGCAAAAGGGTAATTAAAACTACTTCAAGCTAATGGAACAAGGAAACAATCAGTAACAACAATTCCGTTATCTGACAAAATAGACTTCAAATCAAAAGAAATCATAAGAGATAAAGAAGAATATTACATATTAGTAAAAGGTACAATTTTGTTTTTGTTTTGATCCTATTTGTTTGGGGTCTCCATCCCATATCAGATGGAGACATCTGATATGTCTCTTGTATTGGGTGGTGATCTCTTTCCTTAAATGTGGAATATTCTCATTTATGATAATTTGAAAATTTTTCTTCTGGTGTGGCTTTTTGGGTTTCTTGTTCTGGAATTTCATGAATGCATATGTTTGGCTTCTTCAAGATGTCCCATAACTCTTGTATAATCCTCTCACATATTTTTTTTGGCTTTTTAACTGCTTCGATTGAAGCAATTGGTTCTGCTATCTTGTCTTCTAGTTCTGGTACTCTGTTTTCTGCTTCGTTAATTCTGTTTGTAAGACTTTCTGTTGTGTTTTGGATTATAGCTAGCTTGTTTTTAATTTCAAGTCTAATCTCTGCCTGAGATTTTTTTCAACTGCTCTATGCCTAGTTTTGTTTCTTCAACTGTCTTTTTCATCTCATCCACTTGCCTGTCCTGATCCTGTTCATGTTTGCTTATGTGGATTAACCTCCTCTCAGATTTTTCTTTTATTGTTTTGATCACAGTAAAAATTAGGTTTTGGCGAAACTGAAAACAACAACAAACCATAATTCAGAACATCAGAGATCCTACATTAATCACCTGGAACCAGACCAGCCTAATTTCTCCCCATCCTAAAGCTCTTCCTTATGGAAGAGGGGGCAGTAAGATTGTAGGAGCCTAAATGGGGAGGAACAATGATACACAAGATACTACACACAAGTTAGGGCCGCAGTAACCACAATAGGACTTTGCATGACCTGCGCAATGACGGACATATCAATGATCCCCCAAAGTCTAGCATGGATCACAGGCACTAGGGTCCTTAGAGGCAAGGGATTAACAGTCACAGTAGTGTTCCCATACTAAAGGAGAGCACAAGAAAGGGCTGAGGCAATGCTACTGAGTCTTTACACCTCCTTAGAGTGGAGGGCACAGAGGGAAGTTTGACCTTCACACTAAAGGATCTCCAGGGATTGGGGGGGAAGAGGGGGAGACTGGGAAAAAGGGAGGGAGAGGGGTGAAAGGAAGGGGAAAAGGGGGAATGGAGCAAGAGGAATGGGGAGGGGTTGAGGGAGGGAGGGGTTGGGGTGCCTATTAAGTTTGTATGCATGGGAAAAAATAATATATTAAAAATTTAGGTTTTGAAAATCATTATCTTGGCTGCTGATTTCTCGACTAATATACAAAGAGTTATTCTGATTGGAATCCTTTATTATGGGATCAACAACTTTTGTAGGAGAAATTTTTTGTAGGAGATTTGCTGTCTTGGATTTTATTGTATCATGTGGATTTATGGCATGACTTGGGCATTTTATGTTCAAGTTCTAATATCTTTCATGGTGTGTGTTTTTGACTGTTATGAGTTAGAATTACTCCACTTGGATAGTAATTACTACTATTTCCCTAGGTGTTAAAGGTGTCAGTCTAGGGTTCCTTGGTGCTATTTAATGGATAAGATTATTTTACTTTTCAAAAATTGTGTAAACCCTGTTCCTGTTAGGTAGATTACCAGAATTTAGGTCTAGATTTTACTCAGAGGTTTATGACTGGGTGTCAAAGTTAGCTATGTGAGGTTTGTGTTAAATCAGTTCAGTTTTTTAGATTATAAATGGAGTATGTTTAGTAGCTAGAGGTTAGAGATAAGTGTGGTAAGGCAGTCTTTATTTCCTTAGAGGTGTGTGAGAATGAATGGATAAGACTCTCAGGGGTGGGTGGATGGAACTTTCGGTGAGCTATATAGATCAAATATTTTAAGTACTGTTAATTGAGATTAAAGGAAATTAAAGAGGGTTACTTATTTTAGGGTTGGATGTGAAGATACTCTTCTAATCAATGGTGGGATTCTTGGGGTCTTCAGTTGTATGGTGTTGGTTCACAGAGGGCAAACTCTGACATGACTACCCAAGCTGCTGTCCCCTGCTTAAAAGGACTCCAACTTAGGGGGCGATGCCACTGAGACCATGGCCCAGGCTGCGGAGGTGGGACTTTGAGCCCTAGGTCAGATGGCCCGGCCTAGGGGAACACCCCTGTCCTTCTGCAGAGGATGCCCAAGACACAAAGTCCTTCTGAAGAGGGCTTCAGTTTAGGGAGCGGGGCTGCCTAGACCACTGCTCAGGCCACAAGGTGGGACTTTGAACTCAAGCTCGGGTGTTGCAGGCCAAGGGGGACACCCTGTCCTATGCACAAGAGTTGGAGTGATACTTTTAAACATTGCTTTTAAGACTAGAAAAAAATGTAAAGCTTCATTCACTTCCTGATAGTAACAATTTAATGTTGTAGTTGACAAAGGTGCTCTATCTTCCCTTTATGAGATTTGCAACACCCAAGAAGGGAAAACAGAGAAACAAAAGATGGAGACCCATAGCAATAATCCTTCCTGTGATCTGTGACCAAGCAGAAACAGTATGAAGTGCAGGGTCTGCTCAGCCCTAGATGGGAGAGGGTGCAAAGAATGTATCAGGTAGAGAATGGGGAGGATGCACTGTCTTCAGGACATGGTATTGCTGTTGTACTCATGAACTCACAGCAGCCATGGTTACCTGCACAATATCCAGCTGGTTGAGGTAAATGAGCCCAAAATAAGGATGTATGAAAAAGCTTTGTGGAAGCCAGATACTTTAGGCTAATTTAAATATGTAATAAAAACAAAGAACTCAAACAGAGGCAATCTGTGTGGGTGGATTATGAAGTCATGGATTTTTTAACAGAAATCTCAGTTCCAGTTGTGGGATACCTACTTGAGAATTGGTAGGAATTATTGGTCTGGAAGGTCCCAGAGGTTCCTGGAAAACACAGGACATTGCTATGGGTCTTGGTTGCCCACCACAACTAGATGGCAAGACCCTGTTGCTGAAGATACAATGCATTTTGGTTGCAGAACATAGAGATATCAAACTGACATGGCAGTTTATTATCTGATGACTAGCTTTTGAAGTGCCAGAAGGTGCTATGTAGGCTTCTGGGGTGAAAAAGACAATGGTATTACCCAGTGCTGGATGTTGTGTGTTACAATACAAACCTACAAGTCAAGCTGTGCCTGCTGGTGAAACAGTAGCATGAATGTTATTGGGATACTCAACTAATTTCTGGTTAGACTTGAAGTCTGCTCCAGGGCAGAATTCATGCCTAGTACTATAAACCTAATCAAACCACATAGCCAAGGAGATTGTATACCCTGGAGATACCTTAGTACTATTATTTTGCTAAATGGACATGTGTCAAGCTGCCTTCTAAATATTTGTGTTTATACTCCTAGATTAGGGCTTTAGTCAGAGAAGCTTCTTTTTTCAACAGGCAGGGCCAACAGGCAGTGGTTAAAGTACAGAGAATAAATGAATGATGAGTGTTCACCTCCAAATAGGACATCTTTATCAGCTGCCCCCCCCCCAAGGCTCGGTAAATATTGTAGAAGAGGGGACCAGACCGGAGAATGGTGAGGAATGTGGTGATAGACACTGAACTTTAAAGAGTGTTGTTTATAAATACACAGCCTAAGCAACTTGGGGGAGAACGGGTTTATTGGTTCACAATTCAGGTGACCACCCAGGGAAGTCACAGCAGCAGCAGGAGTTTGAAGGAGCTGGCCGAGTCATGTCCACATCCAAGAGCAGAAGGCAAGGGATGAACCCTCTACTGCTTCGCCAGTCCATCTTTAAATAGTTCTGGATGACCCGCCCAGGGAATGATCCCACCCACAGTGGGCTGGGTCTTCCTGAATCAGCCTTGCGATCAAGACAGTTCCTTTCTGTGTTAGTTACATCTTGCCACTGACGAACAGCTCCAGGACCCAAACAACGCAGGGAAACAAGTTTATTCTTTAATTTGGGATTCTTAGTGATACTTCATCAGCATCGTTCACACCAAGATCAAGAGCCAAGGGAACTAACTGGTCACACACCACATCCAAGGAATTTTGAAAGACAGATGATGATGATGTTATTCGTGCATTCCACAGCATACATGTGGAGGTCAGAGGGCAACTTTTGGGAGCTGGTTTCCTGTTCCCACCTGTGAGGCAAACGGCTGGGAGTCAGTTTAGTCTCTCTTGTTCTGGGTTCTTGTGTGCTCCAGGCTAGTTTATGAACTTCCATGAGATTCTCCTTTCTCTGCCTCCCATCATGTCATAGAAGCACTGAGATTACACGTGGGAGCCATTGCATCTTACATTTACCTGGGTTCCAGGGAATGAACACAGGTTGTGAGGCTTGGACAGCAAGTGCTTTCACTCACTGAGTCATCTGTGCACATGCATCTTTGATGGGCATCAGGGTTGTTTTCACATCTTAACTTGGGAACATGGGAGTACAGCTGTCTCTTCCAGAACATGATTGCTGTATGTTGTTTTTTCAATAAATATAAAGAAGTAAGATCACTTGGTCAAATGACAGGGTTTTTTTGGGGGGAGGGTGTTAATGTTTATACTGCTTTTCAATAGTGGTTGAAATATTTGCATTCCCGAGTGTGTAAGAGTTCCCTCTTCTCCTCATCTTCAACAATACTGTTGTCTTTTGTTTTTGATAATAACACCTTCACAGGGCTGAGGTGTTATATCATTGTGGGTTTGATTTGCATATCCCTGATGATTAGTGATATTAAACATCTTTTCATGAGCCTGTTGGCCATTTGTATGTTTTCTATGGAGAAATGTCTGTTCAGGTTCTTATTCATTTTAAATTAAATTGTATTTTGTGCATACCTGTGTATGTTTGTGTCTGTGTGTATCAGAGGTACTGTGTGTGCCTGTAGCCAAAAGTGATTTCAGGAAACATTCTGGATTGTTCTTTTTTCCTTTGCATTTCCCAGGCTCCACCTTCTAGAGCCAGAAGTTCAGGCTGCCATTTCCTCCTGTCTTTTATGTGGATCCTGGATTAAAACTCAGGCAAAGTCTTAACCTGAAGCCATCTCTCTAACCCCAAATTGTATTTTTTGATTGTGGTTCAGCTATTGAGTTGCATATGTGTCTTGGGGATTAACCCCTTACCTAGTGTACAGGTTGAAAGACTATTCCATTTTCTGTTTTTTTTCTATCTCATGTTTCCTTTGGTGCAGAGGCTTCTTAACTTGATGTCACCTACTTGCTATTTCTACTTTGTTGCCTATGGTTTTATTCATGTCCTTATTAATTCATTAACCCGACCTATGTCATGAGGGGTTCCTCTTACATTTTTTGTAGGCATTTTATAATTGAATTTCATATTTAGTCATTAATCCATTTTAAGTTGATTTTCTTTTTTTGAGTTGATTCTTTTTATTATTATTATCCATTATAGAGAGTATTGGTTTCATAAACACATTTTTCTCAAAAGCATACTTCTCCTCCCTTTATTCTTTCCTCTTCCCTTTCTTGAGGGTTTTCTTCATGTTATTGAAATTAGATTTCATATAGTTATAGCTGGTCTTGAACTCATTACATAGCACAGAATAAGCTTGAACTATTGTTAACTGATCAGCATCTTACCCTTGAGTCAATTTTTGTGTATGGTGTAAAATAAGATACAAAATCTGTCCTAATTGTGTTTGAAGAACTGTTATACAGAAGAGAGCTCTACAGAGCAGAAGAAAGTTATTTGTAGATAGGCTTTAGCTTAAGATAAACTCTGGTAGTTTAACAACCTGAGTTGTCCTGCACGCTATTGATCTGTCTGTGAATGTTTGTGACCATGGAAGATGCTGAAGAGGAGATCATTGAAAAACGTAAGATTCAGTGGTTCCCCCTTTCATCATTTCCTGTATTTCCACTTAATTACAACACTTTTCTTTACCTTCATGTTGTTATTGAGAACTCTTTAAATGTAATGAACACTGTCATGAATTTTCATTTTGGTTTGCTTAAAATGCAAAATTTCTCCTGCACGTTGTTAACTATAACACTCTTTGTATTTTTATTATTTTTGTTTCCTTGGGGGCCTGGTTGGACAATAAGGAAACTGGAGTCCAGAGTGCTGAGTGCTCTGCAGGCAGCTGCACATCCGTTTGGCAGAGCTGGCCCGGAACCATGAGAGTGACATTGTATGCCAAGGACTTAGTCTTTGGATTTGTTTCACTAGCCAGTTCAGTTTTCTTTGTGTGGGTAAGTGAGATAATCATCATTAGCCGGTGAAGTTTTCTTCTGTGTTAAGACACTTCTTATGGGGAAGTGAGATGGTCACAAAAAGTGCCCTAGCATACAATAGCTGCCCAAGATGTGTTGATTTTTCTGTAGCTTCCTTATGTGACATAGCTTTATTGTCTACAAGACAGAAGGTTTAGGGTCTTCTGGAAGTTCTAGCTGAACAGACCATATGTGTCAGTTTTCTGAGGACATTCCTGGCTTATGCATGTCACTCCACATGTAATGATAACATTAGCTTGTCTTGAGACAGGATAGCCTTGTAACTCAAGTATTGTCCAACTTACAGCCCTCTTTCCTTCCCCTTCCAAGTACCTGGGTTCCCGGTGTGAATTCTCATGCCTGGCCCTTCTGTAATTATCCCATTTCTTTTCAGAGAGCCTTGACTTCAGTAAGTCACAAGATTATCCTGTCTAGAACTTTCTCAGTACCTTCCTTAAGGCATCTTTGAGTTCCTTATTCCTCATACTGTAGATCAAGGGGTTTAAGAATGGGGGTGATGAAAGTGTAGACCACAGATACCACCCGTCCCAGCTCAGGTGAGTAGGTGGAACTCGGGGAGAGTATATGAAGCTGGTGCAGCCAAACTGCAGGAGGACCACCAGGATGTGAGAGGAGCAGGTGGAGAAGGCTCGATGGCGCCCTTCAGCTGAGCGCATCCGTACAATGGCTGCGATGATGAAGACATAGGAGATGGAGATGAGCGTGAGGGGGATGCTCAGGACGATGAAGCTGATGATGTGCAGAGCCGTCCTGTGGACACGTGTGTCTGCGCAAGCCAGGCTCATGACTGCAGGCATGTCACAGTAAAAGTGGTAGATCTCATTGTTGTGACAGAACGGGAGACTGAAGATTAGAATAGTCAGGGATAGCGACAGCAGGAACCCCAGCACTAGGGACCCCAACATCATCTGCACACACAGGGGCCAGCTCATGATGAGGGTATATCTCAGAGGGTAGCAGATGGCGACAAACCGGTCATAAGCCATGACAGCGAGCAGGACAGAGTCACTGCCACCCAAGAAGACAAAGAAGAACATCTGGGTACCACAACCAGCGAGGGAAACCGGCGTCTTGCCCATGGAAAGAAGGCTCGCCAAGGCCAGCGGGGCGATGGACGAAGTGTAGAAGATCTCCAGGACGGCCAGGTTAGCTAGGAAAAAGTACATGGGGGTGTGGAGCGAGTGGTTGATGTGGACGACCACAGCGATGGTGGCATTTCCTCCGAGGCTGGTCAAGTACATCACCAAGAAGGCGGCGAATATCAGCATCTGCACCTCAGAGTCGGGTGAGAAGGGGCGGAAGAAGAACTGTATCCTTGCTGTTCTGTTCATGCCTTCCATGGTACAGCGCTGGCCGCTGCACAGAGAAGGGACTCGGGTCTCAAGGTGTGGCTTGTTGAGTGAGACGTCCTGACTCCTCTGGGTCACTGTGAGCGCACTGTTGAGGTGCTTCGAATCATGGCTTTGTGTGCAGAGGGACCTCTCCATGGTTCACTTGCCATCGCCTTTCACGCCCTTAGTACCAAAAAATTGAAAAAAATCACTGGTAAGAATTTTTTTAAAAAAAATAAGAATGTATTTTTTTTTTTTTTGTAAGCCAGTTTTCTTCCCCCAAGTGGGCTTGTGGGGATTGTACTCAGGTGGCCATGCTTGCAAGCAGACACCTGCCTTACTGAGCTGTATCTATCTCTCTAGCCCAGCTGAGGGTTTGATGATGTTTGACTTACACTGTTGCTAGCACAATCCTGGCATGGATGAATTCTCATAAAGTGTTGTTGCCAATGATGAATAGAGAAATACCAAAGTTAAAGGCCACAAAATGGATATGTAGGTTTCTTACTGAGGCTTGAATAAGAACTTTTAGAGCTGTAGACAGGTATGGAATAGATGATTTAAAGAGAAAACTGTGTGACACTGATGTATTATGGTATCACATCTTACAAATGTTTCAGAACCTGGAAACTGTATTGTTCTCACTGATTTTTTTTCATATTGAAGTGTGGCCTATACACAAACACGTATGGGTGTGCCTGTGGTGGCCCAAGGATGACTTCAGGAATCAACCTGGAAATGTTCTACCACCTTCTTGGCGCTGTAGTTTCCCAGGCTTCTTTATCAAAGGCAGGAAGTGCAAGCTGACACCATTTCCTCCTGTTAAGTGGGCTCTTGGGATCTGAACTCAGATTCTTTTGATGTGAGGTAAAGTCTTAACCCCTGATCTGAGCCATCTCTCCAATCTTTTTTTTCCTCCCTCCATCCTCCTCCCTCCTGTCTGCCGCCTCCCTCCCCCCTCCCTGCCTCCCTACTCCCTCCCTCCCTCCCTCCTCCCTCCCTCCTTCCTTCCTTCCTCCTTCCTTCCTTCCTTCCTCCTCCTTCCTTCCTCTTCTTCCTCCTTCCTTCCCCCCTCCCTCTTTCTCTAAAAATTTTTTTATTATTTATTATTTATTCAATTGTGTGTGTATATGTATACGTGTATGCGTGTGTGTATGTATGTGTGTGTGTGTGTGTGTGTGTGTAGAACCACGGACGAATTCAGGAACCACCATGGACGCCTCCACCTCCTCTTTGTTTACTCTGCCCCAGGATTCACAGGCTCCGCCCTACCAGGACCAGAAACGCAGGCTGCCCTGGCTTCCTCCTGGCTTCTATACATGGGGTCTAGGATCCAAACTCAGGACCTTCCGCCTGCAAGGCAGAGGCTTAATGAGCCACCTCTCCAACCCTCCCCTTCCTTTTTTCTTTTCTTCTTTCTTCTTTCCTTCTTCTTCCTTCTTCCTTTCCTTCCTTCCTTCCTTCCTTCTTCCTTCCTTCCTTCCTTCCTTCCTTCCTTCCTTCCTTTTCCTTCCTTCCTTCCTTTCTTTCTTTCTTTCTTTTTCATTTTTGAGACAAAGTCTCATGTACTCCAGACTGACCTTACACTCACTGTGTATTCAGGGATAACCTTGACTTTATAATCCTCTCGCCTCACGCTTTCCTGGTTCGTGTGGTTCTGGGCACCCAACCCATGGTTTCATGCATGCTGGGAAAGCACTCTATACACCAAGCTGCATTTGGAGCCCCTTTATGCTGTTTTCTCTCCTTTATCTGTTTTGTCCCTGAAGAGTCATAGTTCATCTTTCAAAGTTTCTTGAATCTGGTGCTTTGGTCATTTCTCACTGACCCAGTCTGCTCCTTGTTATTTTATGTTTGGGTTGTCAAGATGACTTGGGACATGGTCTCCCACTTAGTTCCCTTCTCTGCCTGCTGCCGTCCATCCTGATCTTTATTATCACATTATTCATGTGCATAAAAAGCACTAGTGCCCTTTTATTAGCATATATGTGTTGTACAAGTGATGCTTTCATGATGAGGTTTTCACACATGCATCCCATGTACCTTGATCATAATTATTCCCATCTGGATTTTCAATATAAGAGAACGATATGATATTTGTCTTCTTGTCTTTCTGAATCTACCTTACTTTCATGACAAGGTTTCATGTATCCCAGGCTGGCCTAAAACTTACTATGAGTTAAAATGAAATTCTTATTCGCCTGCCTCCAGCTCCTGAGTTTTGGGGCTGCAACCATGTGTTACCACATCCAGTTTTGTGGGGTGCTGGATATAGAACCCAGGGTTCAGTTCATGCCCGGCAAGTACTTTACCAAGTGTACTGCATCCTCAGCCTTGAGTCTGGCTTCTTTCGCTTGGCACGATGATCTACAGTTCCACCCATTTTCCTGATCATGCCTGTGACTTATCTAATGCTGCACTGTCAACCTCCATATGTGTCTGTCAATTTCAGTCTTTCCCGGAGATGCTCTGTGGCCTGATTCTATTTCAGCGCTCAGATATCCTGTATTATACCACATGTTCTGCTCTTTACCTTCATCTGGCTACTCCTTGCCAACTAGAACTACCATGCTCTCTTGGATATTTCCCAATTGCTTGATTGTGGTTGTTCATGGAAACTTTCTAAACCACACCTGTTTACTCTTTCTCCTTTCTCTGAAATCTTATGCTGCTCACCATATTATGATTTTAGTATTAGCACTCATCTTTTTCTTTATCAGTATGTTTGTCCTTTATTATATTTTAGGCTTCCCCTGAATTGGAGCTAAGATTCTCAGAGCAGGAGCTTTTTCTTATGCCAAATGATCATGTAAATTAGGTGCTAGGCATAATGAAGAACACTTGGTTGTGTTTTCACTCACTCATTCCACACAATGACTTTAGTGGACATGCTCATAAAAAAAAATCGTAGGCTGCAGCATTTCTAGACTTGAGATACTATTGTAACAAGACTGTGGCTTATCTATGAAGAGCTGCCCTTGCCCATGAATCAGAAAGAACATCTTTGTGTTCTGAGGAGCAGGAAAAAGTGTTACATAGCTACATGCTATGATGTTTTGGGTGAAGAGAGAGAGAGATGGTTTAACTTGTCCTTTGTGAGAGCAGCATGGAAACAAGAGAAGGCAGGACCCAACATCTGTGAGATGCCCCAAGTGCTTTCATTAAGTGCCCAGTTTGAACTCCCGCCTCTGGTTGCTAAAGCTTAGTGTGAATTCAGGCTAGCCGTCTGAAGTTGAGTCAAGTCTATACAGTTGAAACAAAGTGAATCGCTCATTAGGAATCTAGAGCTGAGAGGTCCTAATGGTGCCTTCTGCTCATTCCTTTCTACCCTCCTTAGGCTCAGGAAACCCCCGACTTCCCCATACAACTGAATCTAGCCTCAAAGTAATTGAGTCTCAAAGGCTTTCTTTTCAATATAAAGTCTAGAAAAGAGAAGTCAGCCATGGGGAAATGTTGTGAAATCCAGGGCACTTGATCAAAAGCAAAACAAACAGAACACAAATACTGTAATAGTGGTGTAACTGGCATCTCATTGTGAAAACGTTTTTCACTCATCATATATGAACTTCTTCCCCTGTACAGGTAACAAATGAAGACAGAGGTTAGGCTCCATCTGGAAGCCCAGTTAGCTTTATCTTATAGGAAATACTCTTGTTACTGTAATGAAATCAAGCAGATGCAGGAAGATGGTCCAGAATGCTCAGGTACAGACTCCATGCCCAAGATGCACATTCTGCACACACATTGCTTAAGCTCTTCTCATTTCATTCACTTCATAAATATGCTAGGACCCATGCATACGTCTTAAAGTGCACATTGATATTCTAGATCTAGAAGGTACAAAACTGTCTGGGAGAGAAAATGGATCAGTTTGACACAGCCTTTTAGAGGAACATTATTAATATGAAAATATAAGGGCTATAATCTATAATCAGAGTTAGTATAGAATAGGAGGAAGACATTCATTCAAAAAAGGTACTGTTCTCTTAATGCAATCAAAGGAACATTTCTTGGGTCCTTCCTAGGGCTCATACAGTAATTTTATAGGCATTATTGCACTTGAGATGGTCTCTCATTCTTAGGCAATAAGTGACTTTATTGTTCTTTTTTTTTGGTTGAAGAAACTGAGGCATAGGAGCTTAATTGACTTTCTTAGTAGGTAAATAATAGAGAAAGAATAACTTCTTAGGTTAATCTGAAATAGGTCTGTTTCTACCATTGAAATAAATAACAGAGTGAATGATAGCTGTCATGGAAACGTAAAATTCTTCAATTCTAATTGTCGTTAATCAAAAACCATCACTGTAAAGTGATCATCCTGATCTTTAGTCTCTATTTCTTTTTCACTCCTCTCTCTTCCTCTTTTACTACCTATTTGATAGTTATTTTAATGAACAGTTTTTCCATACATTACTCAGTCTTTGTTGCATATTAGACATGACTTCTGCTTTCCTGGAGAAGAGGAAGGGTGTAAAATGTGAGAGCACAAAGCTAAATGAGAGACAGAACAACACAAACAATACCAGTTATAGTCATTAAATGCTGCCATGAGAGAACAGGGTTCTCTCTTTCTCTGTGTTCCACAATCCCTTATGAATCATTAAATGTCATCGCAATCCTTTTTTTATTGCATAAGAAGAGTTTCAAGTGAAAGGTACCTCTGATTATGTCTTTTATTACACAAGTATGTATTTTCTGTTTTCCAGGACTGTGAACTTGAAATTTGAAATTTTGAATTTTTTTAAAGTAGAAGACCACTTGAAAGTATTCACATCTTTGTTTCAGCACTGGTTTAGTGCCAAACTTATTTTATCTGATTTTGACCTTTGCAAAACAGATACTTTTCTCTTGGCTTCACATCAGCTTGAAGAGCATGGGTTTCAAGGCATATATTTTTGAGTTCCTCTTAAGCCACTGGATATTAATTACTACCTGAATAGGATTGAATGAGCCTCTCTTTATGGAAAGATCCATGTTCAACCTCAGTTCCAGGCCAATGGTTCCCACAAGCCTTGACTTTGTTACAGACATAGGATTTCTCAAATATAAAATCTAAGGTGTGGGAGGAAGTTCTTACCTTTGGAAGGACTTGACTCGTGTGGAGGTAGTTGATCGCAGAGTCATGTGAATCTTCTGCTAACTCTGCGAACTTTGTGTCAAGGTCTTTGTGTTCTTGCAAGACTGGCAGGGTGACCACTTCTCGAGCCCAGGGATCACTGACTCAAATCGTTAGGGCAACACCTCCATAGATACCTATCAGATCAATCCTTGTTTTGAGGGCATTCTCCACCCTTTTCTTTGTATAAAGTGACAAGTAGATTTTACTTGTGACATCTTTGTAGCTTGGAACTTATTTTCAAAATTGCACTGGTATTTAGACTTGAAATTATTATCCAATAATAATAAGCATAGCTAACCTGGCTAACGAGCCACTGTTGGTCCCCTGAGATGACCAAGGTCAGCTTGGGAAGCAATAATCAACAAGGTTAGGAACAGTGTGCTCAAGAGTTAAATTGCATCAGGCTTATTCCACTGGCACATCTTCCTTTGGGACTATATTTTAGTGACTTCTTCATGTTTTTGTTGATGAGGTCAGTGGGGGGAAGAATACTATTGGTTTCACTTGGCTTACTTAGAAATGATAAATGATTACTAGATAGATAATTTCCAAACCATAAGAGTTTGAGGCAACACGGAAGCGTGGCTATAGCAGCAGGTGTGTCCTGATTTCCATATTTTATAAGTTTTTGGAAGAGGATGTTTTAATTGCTTTCTGTTCCTGTCACCTGTAAGAATCAGTGGACCATTCAGAGATGGGGTAGCAATATGAACTCATCTAACACTTTACAGTAAATGTATATATGGAGGGAAAAAAACAGAGATGCTGTGGTGTCTAAATGGAAAGATGTTCAAACTATTAGAAATTTAGTCAACTAACATTTCACTCTGATAATTAAGCTAGCTAGATAAATATCTATTGGAGATAAAAAAAAAAAAGAATAAGTCTCAGTTCAAACCAGTTTGAACTCAACTTCAGCTATTCACTGCTTATAGGCTTTTTAGGAAGTTGTGATAATTGTCCTAATTATCAGTTTCCTAATCTTCAAATAAGATCAGTACTTAGATTAGATCAATGCTAATAATACACAAGCAATAGCTGGCATGACCTTGAGCACATTATTGGCTCTTCCACAATTATCGTGGGGTTCATAGAGGACATACCATAAAATTCCTATGATGTAGAGATGGTTGAGAGCTGCTGATCTAATCTCACCACACTGCTGATATGGATGTTCATTCTCATTGCTTTGAGCACAAATTAAATGCCCCGTGAGCTCATCTATTATGGTAAACTACATGAGGGGCAGAAAATAAAGATTTCATAATCATAATAGGACTTTGCATGACCTGCACAATCACCAACATATTATTGACCCCTCAAAGTCTAGCATGGTTCACAGGCTCTAAGATCCTTAGAAGCAAGGGATTAACTGAGGTGTAGTCTCCAGGCATGGCACTGATTACAGATATCAAAGATCCA
>JALPQD010000088.1:6781412-6978153 GCA_023101885.1 Typhlomys cinereus | reverse complement strand
ACTCCATGCCCAAGATGCACATTCGCACACACATTGTTAAGCTCTTCTCATTTCATTCACTTCATAAATATGCTAGGACCCATGCTATGTCTTAAAGTGGCACATGGTATTCTAGGATCTAGAAGGTACAAAACTGTCTGGGAGAGAAAATGGATCAGTTTGACACAGCCTTTTAGAGGAACATTATTAATATGAAAATATAAGGGCTATAATCTATAATCAGAGTTAGTATAGAATAGGAGGAAGACATTCAAAAAAGATACTACTGTTCTCTTAATGCAATCAAGAGTAACATTTCTTGGGTTCTTCCTAGGGCTCGTACAGGTGATGTTCATTTTACAGGCATCATTGCACTTGAGATAGTCTCTCATTCTTATACAATAAGTGACTTCATTGTTCTTTTTTTTTTGGTTGAAGAAATTGAGGCATAGGAGCTTAACTGACTTTCTTAGTAGGTAAATAATAGAGAAAGAATAACTTCTTAGGTTAATCTGAAATCAGGTCTGTTTCTACCATTGAAATAAATGACAGAGTGAATGATAGCTGCCATGGAAATGTAAAATCCCTCTATTCCAATTGTGCTTAATCAATAAACCATCACTGTAAAGTGATCATCCTGATCTTTAGTCTCTATTTCTTTTTCATTCCTGTCTTTCTTCTTACTTAACTACCCAATTAATATTTATTTTAATGAACAGTTTTTCCATACATTACTTAGTGTCTGCTGCACATAGACTATGACTTCTATTTCCTGGAGAAGAGGAAGAGTGCAAAATATGAGAGTACAAAGCTGATGAGAGACAGAGCAATGCAAACAATACCAGTTACAGTCATTAAATGCTACCATGAAAGAACACTGTTCTTTGTCTCTCTCAATCTCTTAAGAAACATTAAATGTCATTGCAATCTTTTTTTAATGCATAAGAAAAGTGTCATGTGAAAGGAATTTTTGATTATTTATTTTATAATACAAGTATGTGTTTCCTGTTTTCAAGGTCTGTGAACTTGAAATTTGGAGTTTTGAATGTTTTTAAAAAGTAGAAGACCCCTGAAAATATTTACATCTTCATTTCAGGAGTGGTTTAGTGCCGAACTTATTTTATCTGACTTTGACCTTTGGCTTTGCATCAGTTTGAAGAGCATGTGTTTCAGGGTACATATTCCTGAGTTCCTATTAAGCCACCTGGTATAAATTACTACTTCTGAGTAGGACCTGATGGTACCTCTCTCTTTGGAAAGATCCATATTCAACCTCAGTTCCCTGGCCAATGATTGCCACACCCTTGACCTTGTTAGAAGCACAAGATTTTCCTAATATAATATCCGAGATGTGGGAGGAAGTTCTTACCCTTAGAAGCACTCCTGTGGATGTCAGTCAATCGCAGAGTCATGTGGATCTTCTACTAACTCTGAGAACTTTGTGTCAAGGTCTTTGTGTCCTTGCAAGATTGGCAGGGTGATCACTTCTCTAAGCCCAGGGATCGCTGACTCAAATCGTTATAGGGCAACACCTCCATAGATACCTCCATAGGATCAATCCTTGTTTTGAGGGGTATCCTCCACCTGTCCTTTCCTTTGTACAAGGTGACAAGTAGATTGTCATTACGACATCTTTTAGCTTGAAGTTGCGCTGGTATTCAGGGTTGAAATTATTATCCAATAATAATATTCATAGCTAACCTGGCTAACGAGCCATTGTTGGTCCCTGAGATGACCGAGGTCAGCTTGGGAAGCAGAAATTAACAAGATAAGAACAGTGTGCCCAAGAGTTAAATTGCATCAGGATTATTCCACTGGCGCATCTTCCCTCTGGATTTTTAGTTGACTTCTTCATGTTTTTCCTTGATAAGGTCATTGGGGGAGAAGAAGTATTGTTGATTCCTACTGGTTTATTTAGAAACCATTATTTATTGGCTTGTTTTTGAATGATGAATTGATAGATTAATTTTCTTTTTTTTCTTATTTATTATTTATTCAATTGTGCATGTATGTGCGCACGCATGTGTGTATGTATGTGTGTGTGCGTGGAGAACCACGGACGAATTCAGGAACCACCATGGACCGCCTCCACCTCCTCCTTGTTTACTCTGCCCCAGGATTCACAGGCTGCGCTCTACCAAGACCAGAAATGCAGGCCGCCCCCGCTTCCGCCCGGCGTCTATACGTAGGGTCTAGGATTCGAACTCAGGACCTTCTGCCTGCAAGGCAGAGGCTTAACCCCTGAGCACCTCTCCAGCCCGATAGATTAATTTCCAAGCATGACAAGTTTGAGGGAGCATAGAAGAATGATTAAAGGAGCAGGTGTGTTCTATTTCCACAGTTTGTAAGTTCTTGGAACAGGATGTTTTAATTTCTTTCTGTTCCGTCACCTGTAAGAGTGAGTGGACCATTCAGAGATGGGTTAGCACTATGAACTCATCTAACACCTTACACTAAATCTACATATGGTAGGAAAAAAAGCCATATATGCTGTAAGTAATCTAAATGTAAAGATATCAAAACTATTAAAATTCAGCCAACTAATATATTACTTTGATAACTAAGCTGGCTAGATAAATATCTATTGGAGATTACAAAAATGGAGCAGGTCTCAATCCAAACCAGTTTGAAGTCAATTTCAGCTATTCACTGCCTATAGGCTTTAAGGAAATCGTCCTAATTGTTCTAATTATCAATTTCCTAATTTTGATATTGATAGCAGTACTTAGATAAGATCAATGCTGACAATAGACAAGCAATAGCTGGCATGACTTTGAGTACATTATTAGCTCTTCCACAATGATTGTGGGGTTCATAGAGGATATACCATAAAATTCCTATGATGTAGAGATGGTTGAGAGCTGCTGATCTAATCTCACCACACTGCTGATATGGACGTTCATTCTCATTGCTTTGAACAGAAATTAAGTGCATTGCTAGCTTATCTATAATGGCAAACTACATGAGGGGCAGGGGAAAAAATTCAAAGGATGTAGTTCTTGAGAATGATAATCAGATCCATATTGCATTGGACCTTCTAAACATATAAAGCAATGTTAGTATATCTAAGGGAGACAGGCTACAGTAGAGTAACAGCCAAGGGCTTTAACACTCTGCTTTTAACAGTGGACAGATCATTCTCACAGATTCACTCTTCTCTCCATACCAAATAGACCTAACTGTGGGCACTTCGAATGTTCCCTAGGATAGACCATGTATTTGGTCCTTAAACTTGTCAGTAGAAATTGAAGAAGACTGAAATTATATCAAGTGTACATAAGGATTTAACAATAGAAATCAATGCCAAGAGGAACCTTAGAAACTTTGCAGTTACGTTGAAGACCTAAAGGAAATTCCAACTACTAAGGGTGGTTGTCTCATACCCAGAGTGATCTACTGTCTCTCATGTCTTCTTCACTTGACTAACCTCTCAACCCCCTTCCTGGGATCTATTAAACCACAGCTAATCCCTCCTGACTTTACAAACACTGGCTGCTTTCTTTTCTTCCCAGGATGCTCTTTCTTGGATCTTTGGTATGTTTCAAATCTCTGTTCAAAAGTAATTTTGTAGATAGATCATCCTCAACTCCTTTAGTTATATGCCCCTTCCCACCCTATCACCCTCTGCTTTATTGACCATGTAGGATTGATTCCTGTAAGCATGTTTTTTATTTCTATTAATTATTTTCTTTTGTAAAAAGTTTTTATTATTTTTTTCTCCCACATTGTTTTTCCTAATCACACAAGCTCAATAGTTTCTCGTCCTCTCCCTCCCTCCTCCCTTTCCCTTTGTACTCTCTCACCTTCCCTCCTTACTTTCACCTCCCTCCCTTACTCCTCCTCACCTAGTGCCTCTCCCTTCCTCCCTTTCATCTCCTGGAACATCCTTTTGTGTGAACGCCAAACCTCCCTCTGGGTCTTCCACATTAGTGAGGGTTCAGGACTCAGTGGCGTAGCCCGGGGCCCCTTCTTGGGCTCTCCTTTAGTATAGGAACTCTATTACACTCTTTAATCCCTTGCCTCTAAGGATCCTACTTCCTGGAGCCTTCCCCCCTGTGATCCCTGCTAGACTTTGGGGGGTTGTTGACATGTCAGCCATTGTGCAGGTCAGGCAAGTTCAATTCTGGCTGCTGCAGCCCTACCTTGTGGAATATTTTGCATATCGTTGATCCTCTACATCTTTAGGCTCTTACAATCTTGCCACCCCCTCCACAAGGTTCCTTGAGCTTTAGGATGGGGAGAGGTTTGGCTGATCTGGTTCCAGGACTCTCTTAATTATTTTCTGTTCCCTCTCACTAGGATGACCGATCCATCAAGTCAAGGTCTTTTTTTTTTTTTTCTCACAAGGTTAGTGCCAGAAACATAAAGGCAGAAGATGTTCAGTAAATTCCTTTTACATAAGTGGGTCAGTGGGGAGTCCTATGAGGAGGAGGCATGGTGTGGTTGGCATTAGTCTCTAGCACCCTGAAAGAATCTCCAGAATCTTGGTCTCGCTGGTCCTTCAATAAGACTTGCTGTCTTCAAAGATATGGGGAAGCGGGGAGGGGGAGAGGGGGCAGGGAAATGCTTGAAAAACCACCTAGTAACTTAACCTCCTTGTGACTTGCTATCAACTTGAGGTAAGGTTTGGTTGGTTTGTTTGTTTTTTGTTTTGTCTGGAAAAAGCTACTCTGCTAATGAAGTCTCTCTTTTTGTATTAGGTAATAAAAAAATTTAAACATATTTGTAAAGTTCTTATTTCCTGTGCAAGGTATGTTTCACAATAGATGTATTTTTTGAAAAAAGATTTCTCATTTTCAGTTGGTAAGTGATGTGTTTTCTCCCATGAAATGTAGCCAGTCATTATCTTTCTGTAAGTCCATGTATGTAAGGCTGCATCACTCAGTTCTGAGAAGTATGTGTACATGACTGTGGCAAGTCAGCAAGGTACACTGTGTAAGTGTGTGCCTGGGATCTTCAAACCTATTTAAGGCTGGAAAACCCCATTAGTCCTCATAATTAAATCCCTTTTGACCTTTCCTTTTACAATGTAAAGTACTGAAATCTCACTGCCTTAACATAATCCTGTCATTATAACTGATAGTTACTGTTCTTTTTTTTCCTCACTGAATTATACTTCTTTTATAAAACCAAAGTTAACCTGTCTAGGTGTCAATGCTATGACAGGCAAAAGAAATAGATTATTCTTTGTATTTTCTTGCACAGTGCTAGGGATGTTGTAAGGCCTTAGCCTTAGCGTCCAGGGCATAGAGCTGAGTTCTAATCTTTCTTTATGTCAAAGTGCAATAGTACCCAGAAAGTGAAAATAAAATAGAAGGCAATGGTAATAATGACAGTGTTCCTTCCTCAAGAGATTGGAATGACAGGTGAATGAAATAACGGATATTCAATAATATATAAGATTTGCTATTTCTGTGATGTGATATGTGTTTGTGTGTGTGTGTAAATATATATGTATTTCTTTGCAATTAGAGATGTTGGCACATGTCTATAGTCTCAGTACTATGGAAACTGAGGTATGTGAGCCCAGGAGATTGATGAAGAGGGCTTAATGTAGGCTTGGGAGTATGGAATGATGGTATTAAAAATTTATTTATTTTATTCTATTTTTTCTTTTTTAACAGCTTAATGAGTGACTATCTTTACAATCCTCATTCCTCCCTCTCTTCCCTCCCTTTCCCCACTTTCTTCCCTCCAAATCCTCCTTTTGTGGGATCAAACTTGCTCCTCCCGCCTTCTTTTTTTATTTTTTTATTATTATTTATTCAATTGTGCATGTGTGTATGTATGTGCACGCACACGTGTGTAGAACCATGGACGAATCGGGAACCACCATTGATGCCTCCACCTCCTTCTGCCCCGGGATTCACAGGCTCCGCCCTGCCAGGACCAGAAGCACAGGCCACCCCCGCTTCTGCCTGGCGTCTATACGTGGGATCTGGGATCCGAACTCAGGACCTTCTGCCTGCAAGGCAGAGGCTTAACCCCTGAGCCACCTCTCCAGCCCTCCTCCCGCCTTCTTAACCATCAGGTCATATGGGTCCTGGGGTGTCAGGGCCCACGAACCAGCATAAACCCAGACTTACATGCAGGAAACAGAAGTGGGAGCAGTAGGAATTGATCAGACATCGAGTCAGATGGAACCTAGAATGTCCTCCATCATCTAAACCAACTTTATTGTAGCATACATGAGTATTTATAGGATGACATCAAAGAAGAGCAGGGACAAATGCTTTACAGGATTATGTAAAACATATACATTCCAGTTAACAGAGAAGGCAAGAATGTCATCTACTTGTCCTGTGGGATCAGACGTGATGTCTTCAGGTAGAGTTAAAAGCAGGCATGACATTTATTTGCTAAAAGGGAATGGACAACGAATGCCTCAAAACAGAGTTACCTGGTCCATATGTTAACATATCTCAAATGCACAGGGAAGGAACTGTAAGGGGAGGTGATAACCTAGCCAGTCCTGAGAAAAACAAAAGTGATCTAAGAACAGACAGGAAGCAAAACTCAACCTCCAAAGGGAGGAGTCTCTAACAACTGCTCATTTCAGATGCTAATGTGTCATTCTCCAGAGAGCAGACTTCAGGCTTGACGACCCCCACATTGGGGTCCTCCCTTAATCCTCTGTTCTAGTGGGGGCTCTGAGCTCTGTAGCAGACCAAGAGGTCCTATCTTGGGCCAACCACTGATGTGGGTCATCCCCTACCCCTGTCCAACCCCTCAACCTTAAGGATCCAGCTGTTCGAAATTATTTCTCCTGAGATTCATGCTAGTCTAGGGGAGCATGTTGACATGTCAGCCTTTGTGCAGATTTGGTAAGGTCAAGTCTCATTGTAGTGAGTTCCTGGCTGCCACACCTCTGGCTTGAATGAAGTATCTTGCCCAGCGGTGGAGCTCCCCATCTTAGGTTCTTATATTTTTACTGCCCCCTCTTCTGCAAGGTTTCCTGAGCCTTAGGATGGGGAGAGGTTTGACTGGCCTGGTTCTGGGTGAGCATTGTAGGGTCACGGTTGTCAGCATACTGGTTGGCTGATGTCTGTTTTGCTGTTCTTACACTGCACAAGGCTGTCTGGATATTGAGATTCTCTCCTATTCAAAGATCAAAAAAACTGTTAAAAAACAAAAGAGGGGTCTTCATATGAGAAAAGATTTAAAGGAGAGAGGTGAGCAGTACTAGGACACAGTAGTGAGTGGGGTCAGCCTCCAGGAAACCAACTGGCTTCCCAATAAACCCCCCTCCATGATGGTATACATGTGTTCAGCACTTCAAACCAGTCTAAACACCTGTGAACAGGAAACTGATGGTGAACAGGATCAGATGTCTCACTACTTACCGGCTTTTCTTGACAGTTGCCTTATTTATCAATTTAAATGTGTTTCTTTGTCTCCATTCTTTTTGGGTCTTCTTTCTTCTACCCTCTTAGCTATAATCCTTTATAGTTTTAATCAGTATTATAGAGGTTTTTTCTTTGAGTATATCATTATGGGGGCTTCGAACTAGGTTCCACTTATAAGAGAGAACATGTGACGTCTGACTTTTTGTGCTTGGGAGATTTCACTCAGCGTAACTTCCAACTCCATCAATTTACTAGGAAATTTCACTAATTCATTTTTTTGATGGCTGAGTAGTATTTCATTTTCATTATCCATTCATGAGCATTTAGGTTGATTCCATGACTTCGCTATTGTGAATAGTGCTGCAATGAACATGTATATTCATGTGTCACTATTGTAAGATGAAGCATTTTGAAATTATTCCCAGCAGTGGTATAGCAGGGTCATGTGGCATTTTAGTTTTTATCTTTTTTAGAAACCGCCATACTGATCTCCAGAGTGGTTGTACAAGTAGCAATGTATAAAGGTTCCCTTCTCCTCACATCCTCTCCAGAATTCGTTGTTGCGTGTCATTTGGATTTTAGCCATTCTGACTAGGGTGAGATGATATCTCAGGGTAGTTTTGATTTGCATTTCCCTGATGGCTAGAGAGGTGGAACATTTTTCAAAGTATTTGTTGGACATTTCATCCTGGGGAAAGTTTCTTTTAAGTCTCATGAACCATTTTTTAATTGAGCTGTTTATCTCTTTAGTGTTAAGTTTTTTGAGTTCTTTGTGCAATCTGCATATTAGTCCTCTATCAGATATGTGATTAATGAAGATTTTCTCCCATTCTTTTTGCTTTTTGTCTTTTTGCTTGGTTGACAATATCTTTAGCTGAACAAAATCTCTTCAATTTCATGAGATCCCATTTGTTGAGTGTTGGTTTTTTCTATTTCTAATCAGTTCAAGGGAATTCCCTACCTTTTCTTCTAAGGTTTTTATACTTTCTGGTCTAATAATTAAGATCCTTGATCCATTTGGAGTTGATTTTTGTGTATGGTGATAAGTAAGGGTCCAGTTTCAATCTTCTGCATGTAGATCTCCAGTTTTGCCAGCACCATTTGATGAAGAGGCTGTTCTTTTTTCATTGAGTTTTCTGATCCCCTCTGTCAAGAATCAGATAACTCAAGTATATGGGCTTATGTCAGGTCTTCAACCCTTATCCATTGATTTATGTGTCTCTTTTGGTCCTGTCTTTATTTCTATGGATTTGTAGTATAAAGGTCTGGTATGGTGATATCTTCAGCAGAATTTTTATTAGTTGAGAATGTTTTTACTATCCTGGGCTTTTTGTGCTTCCATATGAATCCTGAGATTGTTTGGTCAATTTCTGTAAAGAATTGTCTTGGAATTTTGATTGGTATAGTGTTGAATCTGTATATTGCTTTTGGTAGGATGGTCACTTTATGATTTAATTCTACTGATCCTGGAGTCTTTCCACCTTCTGATATCTTCTGGGATTTCTTGTTTCAGGGTTTTGAAGTTTTCATTGTACAGGTCTCTCACTTCCTTGATTAGATTTCTTCCAAGGTGTTTCATTTTTATAGGGGCCATTGTAAATGGAGTTGTTTCTCTTAGAACTTTCTCACTTTTTTCATCCTTGGCAGATAAGAAACCAATGATTTTTAAACATTAATTTTGTAACCCGACATTCTGCTGAATTTATGTATTAGCTCTAGGAGTTTCCTGGTGGAGTTTTTGGGGTCTCTCAAGTATAAGATCATGTCATCTGCAAATAGAAATTAACTTAACTTGTTAATTTCCTATTCGTATCCCTTTTATTGGTCTGTCTTGTCTTATGGCTCTAGCTAAGACCTCAAGTACAATATCAAAAAGAAATGGTGAGAGTGGACAGTCCTGCATAGTCCTGATCAAAGTGGAAAGGCCTCAAGTTTTTCACCATTGAGAATGATCCTTGCCTTACATAGCCTTTGTCATGTTGATATAAGATCCTTCCAGTCCAAATGTCTCAGGGTATTGGTCATAAAGCGATGCTGGATCTTGTCAAAAGCTTTTTCTGCATCTATTGAGCGTATCATGTGGTTTCAGTCTTTGGATTTATTTATATGATGGATTAAAATTTATTGATTTGCATATGTTGAATCAACCTTGTGTGCTTGGAATAAATCCTACTTGATCATACATGATCTTTTCGACATGTTTTTGAATCTGATTTCCTAAAATCTTGTTGAGAATCTTAGCATCTGTGTTCATCAATGAGATTGACATATAGTTTTCTTTTTTATTGTATTCTTATTTGGTTTTGGGATCAGTGTAGTATTGGCTTCATAGAAAGAATTTGCAAGTGTTTCTTCCTTTGCTATTTTATGGAAAAGTTTAAGTTGCAGTGTTGTTAGCTGTTTTTTAAATTGCTGGTACAATTCTGAACTGAATCCACCTGGTCCTAGACTTTTGTTGGTGGGAAGGTTTCTAATTACTTCTTTAATTTTGTCGTTTGTTATAGGATGATTTAAATAATTCAATTCATCCTGATTCGACTTTGGTAATTCTTAGAAATTCATCCATTTCTTTCTGATTATCAAATATTGTGGAGTATAAATTTTTGAAATATGACCTTATGCTTTCTTTGGTATCTGTTGTAATAACTCCATTTTCTTTTTTTTTAAACATTTTTTATTATTATTTCCGCTCATACAAACTTAGTAGGTAACTGGTTCCCTCTCTCCCTCCTCCTCCCCCACCCCCCTGCTCCCCCTCCCCTCACCCCTCCCTCCCCATCCCCCAGTGCCTCCCCCCCAATCCCCGGAGAATCCTTTAATGTGCCTGCCAGTCTCTCCTCTGGGCTCTCCTCTCCGATGACGTACAAGGACCCAGTGGCATTCCCCTGAATCCTTCCTTTCCTGTGTTCCCCTATTAAGCTTAGGAACACTATTGTGACTGTCAGTCCCTAGCCTCCAAGGATCCTAATGCCTTTAGTCCATGCTAGACTTTGTGGAGTCCAATAATGTGTTTGACATTGTGCAGGTCATACAAAGTCCAATTATGATTGCTTTGGCCCTAACTTGTGTGGAGTATCTTGCATATCATTGCTCTTCCCATCCTTGTGCTCTTACAATCTTACCCCCCCTTCCGCAAATTTCCCTGAGCTTCAGGATGGGGAGAGATTAGGCTGGCCTAGTTCTAGGTGGTTGATATAGAGTCTCTGAAGTTCTGGATTATGGTTCGTTGATTTTCTTTTGCAGTTTTGCTGCTCCTGCAATGCCCTTCATCCATCCTGATGGGTATTGTAACTCTATTTTCAACTCTGATTTTGTTTATTTGTGTTTTCTCTCTTTTGGTTTTGATTAATTTGGCTAAGTGTTTATTAATCTTGTTGATTTTTTCCAAAGAATCAGGTCTTTGGTTGATTCTTTATATTGTTTTCCTAATCTCAATTTCAGATATTTCTCCCCTGATTTTGCTAATCTCTGTTCATCTACTGCTTTTGGGATTGGATTATTCTTCTCTCTCTAAAACTTTAAATTGCATTGTTAGGTTATTTACTTGTGATATTTTCTTTTTTTTTAATGTAGGCATTGAGTATTATAAACTTTCCTCCTAGGACAGCCTTTATTGTGTCCCAGAGATTTTGATATATTGTGTTTTCATTATCATTTACTTCCAGGAATTTTTGAATTTCCATTTTGACTTCTGTCTGAACCTAATTCCTCATTCAGTATTATTGTATTTAATTTCCAAGACTTTTTTTGTCATTTGCTTTGTTTTGGATGTCTAGCTTTATTTTGTGGTGGTCTGATAAGGTACAGGATATAATTTCAACTTTCCTGTATATGTGGAGACTTGCTTTGTGTCCCAGTATGTGATCTATTTTGGAGAAAGTTCCATGGGCTGCTGAGAAGAATGTATATTCCTTAGTGTTTTGATGGGAAGTTTGGTAGAGGTCATTCTGGTCCATTTGGCTTATGGCTTGGTTCAGCTCCAATGTGTCTCTGTTCAGTTTTTGGCTTGTTGACCTAGCCAATGGCGAGAGTGGGGTGTTGAAGTCCCTTACTATTTTATCGTTTATAGGTTGATTTGTTGTTTTAGATGTTCTAGTATTTTTTTTAATGAATGTGATGAACCTGTATAAGGTGTGTATATATTCAATATTATGAGGTTTTCCTAATGAATTGTATCTTATGATCAAAATGGAAACCCACCATGGCAAATAATAGTCAAAACATTACAGATACATGACAAATGAGAGTTTCAAGAGAGAAAAATCAAGTCACATTTAAAGGTAAACCTACTAAAATAACAGCTGATTTAAAAGCCAGAAGAACTTGGAAAGATGCACTTCAAATCATAAATGAGCACAAATGCCACCACAGGCTGTTATACTCGTCAAACATATCAGTCATGATTAAAGGTCAAAGAAAAATTTTCTACTATAAGGACAAGCTGAAGGCTTACAAGACCACCAAACCCAGTCTACAAATGATGCTAGAAAAAATACTCAAGCTTGAAGAAAAGGACAATCACATCCAAGAGTACAGAAGGAAAAAATAAAACCAACACAATTTTCCAGCAAATAAACACACATATAAAAAACCACAAAACAGAGACTATCAGAAATCAACAGATATTTCTCAATTACAACACTAAATGCCAATGGAATTAACTCTGCAATCAAAAGACATAGGCTGCAAGCCTGGATTAAAAATCACAACCCATCAATCTGCTGCTGTAGGAAACATGTCTCATTATGAAAGATAGCCACATTCTCAAAGCAAAAGGGTAATTAAAACTACTTCAAGCTAATGGAACAAGGAAACAATCAGTAACAACAATTCCGTTATCTGACAAAATAGACTTCAAATCAAAAGAAATCATAAGAGATAAAGAAGAATATTACATATTAGTAAAAGGTACAATTTTGTTTTTGTTTTGATCCTATTTGTTTGGGGTCTCCATCCCATATCAGATGGAGACATCTGATATGTCTCTTGTATTGGGTGGTGATCTCTTTCCTTAAATGTGGAATATTCTCATTTATGATAATTTGAAAATTTTTCTTCTGGTGTGGCTTTTTGGGTTTCTTGTTCTGGAATTTCATGAATGCATATGTTTGGCTTCTTCAAGATGTCCCATAACTCTTGTATAATCCTCTCACATATTTTTTTTGGCTTTTTAACTGCTTCGATTGAAGCAATTGGTTCTGCTATCTTGTCTTCTAGTTCTGGTACTCTGTTTTCTGCTTCGTTAATTCTGTTTGTAAGACTTTCTGTTGTGTTTTGGATTATAGCTAGCTTGTTTTTAATTTCAAGTCTAATCTCTGCCTGAGATTTTTTTCAACTGCTCTATGCCTAGTTTTGTTTCTTCAACTGTCTTTTTCATCTCATCCACTTGCCTGTCCTGATCCTGTTCATGTTTGCTTATGTGGATTAACCTCCTCTCAGATTTTTCTTTTATTGTTTTGATCACAGTAAAAATTAGGTTTTGGCGAAACTGAAAACAACAACAAACCATAATTCAGAACATCAGAGATCCTACATTAATCACCTGGAACCAGACCAGCCTAATTTCTCCCCATCCTAAAGCTCTTCCTTATGGAAGAGGGGGCAGTAAGATTGTAGGAGCCTAAATGGGGAGGAACAATGATACACAAGATACTACACACAAGTTAGGGCCGCAGTAACCACAATAGGACTTTGCATGACCTGCGCAATGACGGACATATCAATGATCCCCCAAAGTCTAGCATGGATCACAGGCACTAGGGTCCTTAGAGGCAAGGGATTAACAGTCACAGTAGTGTTCCCATACTAAAGGAGAGCACAAGAAAGGGCTGAGGCAATGCTACTGAGTCTTTACACCTCCTTAGAGTGGAGGGCACAGAGGGAAGTTTGACCTTCACACTAAAGGATCTCCAGGGATTGGGGGGGAAGAGGGGGAGACTGGGAAAAAGGGAGGGAGAGGGGTGAAAGGAAGGGGAAAAGGGGGAATGGAGCAAGAGGAATGGGGAGGGGTTGAGGGAGGGAGGGGTTGGGGTGCCTATTAAGTTTGTATGCATGGGAAAAAATAATATATTAAAAATTTAGGTTTTGAAAATCATTATCTTGGCTGCTGATTTCTCGACTAATATACAAAGAGTTATTCTGATTGGAATCCTTTATTATGGGATCAACAACTTTTGTAGGAGAAATTTTTTGTAGGAGATTTGCTGTCTTGGATTTTATTGTATCATGTGGATTTATGGCATGACTTGGGCATTTTATGTTCAAGTTCTAATATCTTTCATGGTGTGTGTTTTTGACTGTTATGAGTTAGAATTACTCCACTTGGATAGTAATTACTACTATTTCCCTAGGTGTTAAAGGTGTCAGTCTAGGGTTCCTTGGTGCTATTTAATGGATAAGATTATTTTACTTTTCAAAAATTGTGTAAACCCTGTTCCTGTTAGGTAGATTACCAGAATTTAGGTCTAGATTTTACTCAGAGGTTTATGACTGGGTGTCAAAGTTAGCTATGTGAGGTTTGTGTTAAATATCAGTTCAGTTTTTAGATTATAAAATGGAGTATGTTTAGTAGCTAGAGGTTAGAGATAAGTGTGGTAAGGCAGTCTTTATTTCCTTAGAGGTGTGTGAGAATGAATGGATAAGACTCTCAGGGGTGGGTGGATGGAACTTTCGGTGAGCTATATAGATCAAATATTTTAAGTACTGTTAATTGAGATTAAAGGAAATTAAAGAGGGTTACTTATTTTAGGGTTGGATGTGAAGATACTCTTCTAATCAATGGTGGGATTCTTGGGGTCTTCAGTTGTATGGTGTTGGTTCACAGAGGGCAAACTCTGACATGACTACCCAAGCTGCTGTCCCCTGCTTAAAAGGACTCCAACTTAGGGGGCGATGCCACTGAGACCATGGCCCAGGCTGCGGAGGTGGGACTTTGAGCCCTAGGTCAGATGGCCCGGCCTAGGGGAACACCCCTGTCCTTCTGCAGAGGATGCCCAAGACACAAAGTCCTTCTGAAGAGGGCTTCAGTTTAGGGAGCGGGGCTGCCTAGACCACTGCTCAGGCCACAAGGTGGGACTTTGAACTCAAGCTCGGGTGTTGCAGGCCAAGGGGGACACCCTGTCCTATGCACAAGAGTTGGAGTGATACTTTTAAAACATTGCTTTTAAGACTAGAAAAAAATGTAAAGCTTCATTCACTTCCTGATAGTAACAATTTAATGTTGTAGTTGACAAAGGTGCTCTATCTTCCCTTTATGAGATTTGCAACACCCAAGAAGGGAAAACAGAGAAACAAAAGATGGAGACCCAATAGCAATAATTCCTGTGATCTGTGACCAAGCAGAAACAGTATGAAGTGCAGGGTCTGCTCAGCCCTAGATGGGAGAGGGTGCAAAGAATGTATCAGGTAGAGAATGGGGAGGATGCACTGTCTTCAGGACATGGTATTGCTGTTGTACTCATGAACTCACAGCAGCCATGGTTACCTGCACAATATCCAGCTGGTTGAGGTAAATGAGCCCAAAATAAGGATGTATGAAAAAGCTTTGTGGAAGCCAGATACTTTCAAGGCTAATTTAAATATGTAATAAAAACAAAGAACTCAAACAGAGGCAATCTGTGTGGGTGGATTATGAAGTCATGGATTTTTTAACAGAAATCTCAGTTCCAGTTGTGGGATACCTACTTGAGAATTGGTAGGAATTATTGGTCTGGAAGGTCCCAGAGGTTCCTGGAAAACACAGGACATTGCTATGGGTCTTGGTTGCCCACCACAACTAGATGGCAAGACCCTGTTGCTGAAGATACCATGCATTTTGGTTGCAGAACATAGAGATATCAAACTGACATGGCAGTTTATTATCTGATGACTAGCTTTTGAAGTGCCAGAAGGTGCTATGTAGGCTTCTGGGGTGAAAAAGACAATGGTATTACCCAGTGCTGGATGTTGTGTGTTACAATACAAACCTACAAGTCAAGCTGTGCCTGCTGGTGAAACAGTAGCATGAATGTTATTGGGATACTCAACTAATTTCTGGTTAGACTTGAAGTCTGCTCCAGGGCAGAATTCATGCCTAGTACTATAAACCTAATCAAACCACATAGCCAAGGAGATTGTATACCCTGGAGATACCTTAGTACTATTATTTTGCTAAATGGACATGTGTCAAGCTGCCTTCTAAATATTTGTGTTTATACTCCTAGATTAGGGCTTTAGTCAGAGAAGCTTCTTTTTTCAACAGGCAGGGCCAACAGGCAGTGGTTAAAGTACAGAGAATAAATGAATGATGAGTGTTCACCTCCAAATAGGACATCTTTATCAGCTGCCCCCCCCCCAAGGCTCGGTAAATATTGTAGAAGAGGGGACCAGACCGGAGAATGGTGAGGAATGTGGTGATAGACACTGAACTTTAAAGAGTGTTGTTATAAAATACACAGCCTAAGCAACTTGGGGGAGAACGGGTTTATTGGTTCACAATTCAGGTGACCACCCAGGGAAGTCACAGCAGCAGCAGGAGTTTGAAGGAGCTGGCCGAGTCATGTCCACATCCAAGAGCAGAAGGCAAGGGATGAACCCTCTACTGCTTCGCCAGTCCATCTTTAAATAGTTCTGGATGACCCGCCCAGGGAATGATCCCACCCACAGTGGGCTGGGTCTTCCTGAATCAGCCTTGCGATCAAGACAGTTCCTTTCTGTGTTAGTTACATCTTGCCACTGACGAACAGCTCCAGGACCCAAACAACGCAGGGAAACAAGTTTATTCTTTAATTTGGGATTCTTAGTGATACTTCATCAGCATCGTTCACACCAAGATCAAGAGCCAAGGGAACTAACTGGTCACACACCACATCCAAGGAATTTTGAAAGACAGATGATGATGATGTTATTCGTGCATTCCACAGCATACATGTGGAGGTCAGAGGGCAACTTTTGGGAGCTGGTTCTCCTGTTCCACCTTGTTGAGGCAGTCTCTCTTGTTTCTGTGGTTCTGTGTGCTCCAGGCTAGTTTATGAACTTCCATGAGATTCTCCTTTCTCTGCCTCCCATCATGTCATAGAAGCACTGAGATTACACGTGGGAGCCATTGCATCTTACATTTACCTGGGTTCCAGGGAATGAACACAGGTTGTGAGGCTTGGACAGCAAGTGCTTTCACTCACTGAGTCATCTGTGCACATGCATCTTTGATGGGCATCAGGGTTGTTTTCACATCTTAACTTGGGAACATGGGAGTACAGCTGTCTCTTCCAGAACATGATTGCATGTATGTTGTTTTTTTTCAATAAATATAAAGAAGTAAGATCACTTGGTCAAATGACAGGGTTTTTTTGGGGGGAGGGTGTTAATGTTTATACTGCTTTTCAATAGTGGTTGAAATATTTTGCATTCCCGAGTGTGTAAGAGTTCCCTCTTCTCCTCATCTTCAACAATACTGTTGTCTTTTGTTTTTGATAATAACACCTTCACAGGGCTGAGGTGTTATATCATTGTGGGTTTGATTTGCATATCCCTGATGATTAGTGATATTAAACATCTTTTCATGAGCCTGTTGGCCATTTGTATGTTTTCTATGGAGAAATGTCTATTCAGGTTCTTATTCATTTTAAATTAAATTGTATTTTTGTGCATACCTGTGTATGTTTGTGTCTGTGTGTATCAGAGGTACTGTGTGTGCCTGTAGCCAAAAGTGATTTCAGGAAACATTCTGGATTGTTCTTTTTTCCTTTGCATTTCCCAGGCTCCACCTTCTAGAGCCAGAAGTTCAGGCTGCCATTTCCTCCTGTCATTATTATGTGGGATCCTGGATTAAAACTCAGGCAAAGTCTTAACTCTGAAGCCATCTCTCTAACCCCAAATTGTATTTTTTGATTGTGGTTCAGCTATTGAGTTGCATATGTGTCTTGGGGATTAACCCCTTACCTAGTGTACAGGTTGAAAGACTATTCCATTTTCTGTTTGTGTTTTCTATCTCATGTTTCCTTTGGTGCAGAAGCTTCTTAACTTGATGTCACCTACTTGCTATTTCTACTTTGTTGCCTATGGTTATTATCATGTCCTTAAATTCATTAACCCGACCTATGTCATGAGGGGTTCCTCTTACATTTTTTGTAGGCATTTTATAATTTTGAATTTCATATTTAGTCATTAATCCATTTTAAGTTGATTTTCTTTTTTTGAGTTGATTCTTTTTATTATTATATATCCATTATAGAGAGTATTGGTTTCATAAACACATTTTTCTCAAAAGCATACTTCTCCTCCCCTTATATTCTTTCCTCTTCCCTTTCTTGAGGGTTTTCTTCATGTTATTGAAATTAGATTTCATATAGTTATAGCTGGTCTTGAACTCATTACATAGCACAGAATAAGCTTGAACTATTGTTAACTGATCAGCATCTTACCCTTGAGTCAATTTTTGTGTATGGTGTAAAATAAGATACAAAATCTGTCCTAATTGTGTTTGAAGAACTGTTATACAGAAGAGAGCTCTACAGAGCAGAAGAAAGTTATTTGTAGATAGGCTTTAGCTTAAGATAAACTCTGGTAGTTTAACAACCTGAGTTGTCCTGCACGCTATTGATCTGTCTGTGAATGTTTGTGACCATGGAAGATGCTGAAGAGGAGATCATTGAAAAACGTAAGATTCAGTGGTTCCCCCTTTCATCATTTCCTGTATTTCCACTTAATTAAACAACACTTTTCTTTACCTTCATGTTGTTATTGAGAACTCTTTAAATGTAATGAACACTGTCATGAATTTTCATTTTGGTTTGCTTAAAATGCAAAATTTCTCCTGCACGTTGTTAACTATAACACTCTTTGTATTTTTATTATTTTTGTTTCCTTGGGGGCCTGGTTGGACAATAAGGAAACTGGAGTCCAGAGTGCTGAGTGCTCTGCAGGCAGCTGCACATCCGTTTGGCAGAGCTGGCCCGGAACCATGAGAGTGACATTGTATGCCAAGGACTTAGTCTTTGGATTTGTTTCACTAGCCAGTTCAGTTTTCTTTGTGTGGGTAAGTGAGATAATCATCATTAGCCGGTGAAGTTTTCTTCTGTGTTAAGACACTTCTTATGGGGAAGTGAGATGGTCACAAAAAGTGCCCTAGCATACAATAGCTGCCCAAGATGTGTTGATTTTTCTGTAGCTTCCTTATGTGACATAGCTTTATTGTCTACAAGACAGAAGGTTTAGGGTCTTCTGGAAGTTCTAGCTGAACAGACCATATGTGTCAGTTTTCTGAGGACATTCCTGGCTTATGCATGTCACTCCACATGTAATGATAACATTAGCTTGTCTTGAGACAGGATAGCCTTGTATAACTCAAGTATTGTCCAACTTACAGCCCTCTTTCCTTCCCCTTCCAAGTACCTGGGTTCCCGGTGTGAATTCTCATGCCTGGCCCTTCTGTAATTATCCCATTTCATTTTCAGAAGAGCATTGACTTCAGTAAGTCACAAGATTATCCTGTCTAGAACTTTCTCAGTACCTTCCTTAAGGCATCTTTGAGTTCCTTATTCCTCATACTGTAGATCAAGGGGTTTAAGATGGGGGTGATGAAAGTGTAGACCACAGATACCACCCGTCCCAGCTCAGGTGAGTAGGTGGAACTCGGGGAGAGGTATATGAAGCTGGTGCAGCCAAACTGCAGGAGGACCACCAGGATGTGAGAGGAGCAGGTGGAGAAGGCTCGATGGCGCCCTTCGGCTGAACGCATCCGTACAATGGCTGCGATGATGAAGACATAGGAGATGGAGATGAGCGTGAGGGGGATGCTCAGGACGATGAAGCTGATGATGTGCAGAGCCGTCCTGTGGACACGTGTGTCTGCACAAGCCAGGCTCATGACTGCAGGCATGTCACAGTAAAAGTGGTAGATCTCATTGTTGTGACAGAACGGGAGACTGAAGATTAGAATAGTCAGGGATAGCGACAGCAGGAACCCCAGCACTAGGGACCCCAACATCATCTGCACACACAGGGGCCAGCTCATGATGAGGGTATATCTCAGAGGGTAGCAGATGGCGACAAACCGGTCATAAGCCATGACAGCGAGCAGGACACAGTCACTGCCACCCAAGAAGACAAAGAAGAACATCTGGGTACCACAACCAGCGAGGGAAACCGGCGTCTTGCCTATGGAAAGAAGGCTCGCCAGGGCCAGCGGGGCGATGGACGAAGTGTAGAAGATCTCCAGGACGGCCAGGTTAGCTAGGAAAAAGTACATGGGGGTGTGGAGCGAGTGGTTGATGTGGACGACCACAGCGATGGTGGCATTTCCTCCGAGGCTGGTCAAGTACATCACCAAGAAGGCGGCGAATATCAGCATCTGCACCTCAGAGTCGGGTGAGAAGGGGCGGAAGAAGAACTGTATCCTTGCTGTTCTGTTCATGCCTTCCATGGGTACAGCGCTGGCCCGCTGCACAGAGAAGGGACTCGGGTCTCAAGGTGTGGCTTGTTGAGTGAGACGTCCTGACTCCTCTGGGTCACTGTGAGCGCACTGTTGGAGGTGCTTCAGCTATAGCTTGGTTGTGCAGAAGGGACCTCTCCATGGGTTCACTTGCCATCGCCTTTCACAGCCCTTAGTACCAAAAATTGAAAAAAATCACTGGTAAGAATTTTTTTTAAAAAAATAAGAATGTATTTTTTTTTTTTTTTGTAAGCCAGTTTTCTTCTTCCCCCAAGTGGGCTTGTGGGTATTGTACTCAGGTGGCCATGCTTGCAAGCAGACACCTGCCTTACTGAGCTATATCTATCTCTCTAGCCCAGTGGTGAGGGTTTTGATGATGTTTGACTTAACACTGTTGCTAGCACAATTCCTGGCATGGATGAATTCTCATAAAGTGTTGTTGCACAAATTGATGAATAGAGAAATACCAAAGTTAAAGGCCACAAAATGGATATGTAGGTTTCTTACTGAGGCTTGAAATAAGAACTTTTAGAGCTGTAGACAGGTATGGAATATGATTTAAAGAGAAAACTGTGACACTGATGTAGTATGGTATCACATCTTACAAATGTTTCAGAACCTGGAAACTGTATTGATTCTCACTGATTTTTTTTCATATTGAAGTGTGGTCCTATACACAAACACGTATGGGTGTGCCTGTGGTGGCCCAAGGATGACTTCAGGAATCAACCTGAAATGTTCTACCACCTTCTTGGCGCTGTAGTTTCCCAGGCTTCTTTATCAAAGGCAGGAAGTGCAAGCTGACACCATTTCCTACTGTTAAGTGGGCTCTGGGATCTGAACTCAGATTCTTTTGCATGTGAGGTAAAGTCTTAACCCCTGATCTGAGCCATCTCTCCAATCTTTTTTTTCCTCCCTCCATCCCTCCCTCCCTGTCTGCCTCCCTCCCTCCCTGCCTCTCTCCCTGCCTCCCTCCCTCCCTCCCTTCTCCCTTCTTCCTCCTTCCTTCCTTCCTTCCTTCCTTCCTTCCTTCCTTCCTTCCTTCCTTCCTTCCTTCCTTCCTTCCCCCCTCCCTCTTTCTCTAAAAATTTTTTTATTATTTATTATTTATTCAATTGTGTGTGTATATGTATACATGTATGCGTGTGTGTATGTATGTGTGTGTGTGTGTGTGTGTGTGTGTGTGTGTGTAGAACCACGGACGAATTCAGGAACCACCATGGACGCCTCCACCTCCTCTTTGTTTACTCTGCCCCAGGGATTCACAGGCTCCGCCCTACCAGGACCAGAAACGCAGGCTGCCCTGGCTTCCTCCTGGCTTCTATACATGGGGTCTAGGATCCAAACTCAGGACCTTCCGCCTGCAAGGCAGAGGCTTAACCCCTGAGCCACCTCTCCAACCCCCCCTCCCTCTTTTTCTTTCTCTCTTTCTTTCTCTTTCTCTCCTTCCTTCTTTCCTTCTTTCCTTCCTTCCTTCCTTCCTTCCTTCCTTCCTTCCTTCCTTCCTTCCTTCCTTCCTTCCTTCCTTCCTTCCTTCCTTCCTTCCTTCCTTCCTTCCTTCCTTTCTTTCTTTCTTTCTTTTTCATTTTTGAGACAAAGTCTCATGTACTCCAGACTGACCTTACACTCACTGTGTATTCAGGGATAACCTTGACTTTATAATCCTCTCGCCTCACGCTTTCCTGGTTCGTGTGGTTCTGGGCACCCAACCCATGGTTTCATGCATGCTGGGAAAGCACTCTATACACCAAGCTGCATTTGGAGCCCCTTTATGCTGTTTTCTCTCCTTTATCTGTTTTGTCCCTGAAGAGTCATAGTTCATCTTTCAAAGTTTCTTGACTGGTGCTTTGGTCATTTCTCACTGACCCAGTCTGCTCCTTGTTATTTTATGTTTGGATTGTCAAGATGACTTGGGACATGGTCTCCCACTTAGTTCCCTTCTCTGCCTGCTGCCGTCCATCCTGATCTTTATTATCACATTATTCATGTGCATAAAAAGCACTAGTGCCCTTTTATTAGCATATATGTGTTGTACAAGTGATGGCTTTCATGATGAGGTTTTCACACATGCATCCCATGTACCTTGATCATAATTATTCCCATCTGGATTTTCAATATAAGAGAACGATATGATATTTGTCTTCTTGTCTTTCTGAATCTACCTTACTTTCATGACAAGGTTTCATGTATCCCAGGCTGGCCTAAAACTTACTATGTAGTTAAAAATGAAATTCTTATTCGCCTGCCTCCAGCTCCTGAGTTTTGGGGCTGCAACCATGTGTTACCACATCCAGTTTTGTGGGGTGCTGGATATAGAACCCAGGGTTCAGTTCATGCCCGGCAAGTACTTTACCAAGTGTACTGCATCCTCAGCCTTGAGTCTGGCTTCTTTCGCTTGGCATGATGATCTACAGTTCCATCCATTTTCCTGATCCTGCCAGTGACTTATCTAATGCTGCACTGTCAACCTTCACATGTGTCTGTCAATTCCAGTCTTTCCCGGAGATGCTCTGTGGCCTGATTCTATTTCAGCGCTCAGATATCCCTGTATTATACCACATGTTCTGCTCTTTACCTTCATCTGGCTACTCCTTGCCAACTAGAACTACCATGCTCTCTCTTGGATATTTCCCAATTGCTTGATTGTGGTTGTTCATGGAAACTTTCTAAACCACACCTGTTTACTCTTTCTCCTTTCTCTGAAATCTTATGCTGCTCACCATATTATGATTTTAGTATTAGCACTCATCTTTTTTCTTTATCAGTATGTTTTGTCCTTTATATTTATATTTTAGGCTCCCCCTGAATTGGAGCTAAGATTCTCAGAGCAGGAGCTTTTTCTTATGCCAAATGATCATGTAAATTAGGTGCTAGGCATAATGAAGAACACTTGGTTGTGTTTTCACTCACTCATTCCACACAATGACTTTAGTGGACATGCTCATAAAAAAAAATCGTAGGCTGCAGCATTTCTAGACTTGAGATACTATTGTAATAAGACTGTGGCTTATCTATGAAGAGCTGCCCTTGCCCATGAATCAGAAAGAACATCTTTGTGTTCTGAGGAGCAGGGAAAAAGTGTTACATAGCTACATGCTATGATGTTTTGGGTGAAGAGAGAGAAAGATGGTTTAACTTGTCCTTTGTGAGAGCAGCATGGAAACAAGAGAAGGCAGGACCCAACATCTGTGAGATGCCCCAAGTGCTTTCATTAAGTGCCCACAGTTTGAAGCTCCCTGCCTCTGGTTGCTAAGAGCTTAGTGTGAATTCAGGCTAGCCGTCTGAAGTTGAGTCAAGTCTATACAGTTGAAACAAAGTGAATCGCTCATTAGGAATCTAGAGCTGAGAGGTCCTAATGGTGCCTTCTGCTCATTCCTTTCTACCCTCCTTAGGCTCAGGAAACCCCGACTTCCCCATACAACTGAATCTAGCCTCAAAGTAATTGAGTCTCAAAGGCTTTCTTTTCAATATAAAGTCTAGAAAAGAGAAGTCAGCCATGGGGAAATGTTGTAAAATCCAGGGCACTTGATCAAAAGCAAAACAAACAGAACACAAATACTGTAATAGTGGTGTAACTGGCATCTCAGTTGTGAAAACGTTTTTCACTCATCATATATGAACTTCTTCCCCTGTACAGGTAACAAAGTGAAGACAGAGGTTAGGCTCCATCTGGAAGCCCAGTTAGCTTTATCTTATAGGAAATACTCTTGTTACTGTAATGAAATCAAGCAGATGCAGGAAGATGGTCCAGAATGCTCAGGTACAGGACTCCATGCCCAAGATGCACATTCTGCACACACATTGCTTAAGCTCTTCTCATTTCATTCACTTCATAAATATGCTAGGACCCATGCATACGTCTTAAAGTGACACATTGATATTCTAGAATCTAGAAGGTACAAAACTGTCTGGGAGAGAAAATGGATCAGTTTGACACAGCCTTTTAGAGGAACATTATTAATATGAAAATATAAGGGCTATAATCTATAATCAGAGTTAGTATAGAATAGGAGGAAGACATTCAGACATTCAAAAAAGGTACTGTTCTCTTAATGCAATCAAAGGAACATTTCTTGGGTCCTTCCTAGGGCTCATACAGTTAATTTTATAGGCATTATTGCACTTGAGATGGTCTCTCATTCTTAGGCAATAAGTGACTTTATTGTTCTTTTTTTTTGGTTGAAGAAACTGAGGCATAGGAGCTTAATTGACTTTCTTAGTAGGTAAATAATAGAGAAAGAATAACTTCTTAGGTTAATCTGAAATAGGTCTGTTTCTACCATTGAAATAAATAACAGAGTGAATGATAGCTGTCATGGAAACGTAAAATTCTTCAATTCTAATTGTCGTTAATCAATAAACCATCACTGTAAAGTGATCATCCTGATCTTTAGTCTCTATTTCTTTTTCACTCCTCTCTCTTCCTCTTTTACTACCTATTTGATAGTTATTTTAATGAACAGTTTTTCCATACATTACTCAGTCTTTGTTGCATATTAGACATGACTTCTGCTTTCCTGGAGAATAGGAAGGGTGTAAAATGTGAGAGCACAAAGCTGAATGAGAGACAGAACAACACAAACAATACCAGTTATAGTCATTAAATGCTGCCATGAGAGAACAGGGTTCTCTCTTTCTCTGTGTTCCACAATCCCTTAAGAAACATTAAATGTCATCGCAATCCTTTTTTTATTGCATAAGAAGAGTTTCAAGTGAAAGGTACCTCTGATTATGTCTTTTATTACACAAGTATGTATTTTCTGTTTTCTAGGACTGTGAACTTGAAATTTGAAATTTTGAATTTTTTTTAAAGTAGAAGACCACTTGAAAGTATTCACATCTTTGTTTCAGCACTGGTTTAGTGCCAAACTTATTTTATCTGATTTTGACCTTTGCAAAACAGATACTTTTCTCTTGGCTTCACATCAGCTTGAAGAGCATGGGTTTCAAGGCATATATTTTTGAGTTCCTCTTAAGCCACTGGATATTAATTACTACTCCTGAATAGGATTGAATGAGCCTCTCTTTATGGAAAGATCCATGTTCAACCTCAGTTCCAGGCCAATGGTTCCCACAAGCCTTGACTTTGTTACAGACATAGGATTTCTCAAATATAAAATCTAAGGTGTGGGAGGAAGTTCTTACCTTTGGAAGGACTTGACTCGTGTGGAGGTAGTTGATCGCAGAGTCATGTGAATCTTCTGCTAACTCTGCGAACTTTGTGTCAAGGTCTTTGTGTTCTTGCAAGACTGGCAGGGTGACCACTTCTCGAGCCCAGGGATCACTGACTCAAATCGTTATAGGGCAACACCTCCATAGATACCTATCAGATCAATCCTTGTTTTGAGGGCATTCTCCACCCTTTTCTTTGTATAAAGTGACAAGTAGATTTTACTTGTGACATCTTTGTAGCTTGGAACTTATTTTCAAAATTGCACTGGTATTTAGACTTGAAATTATTATCCAATAATAATAAGCATAGCTAACCTGGCTAACGAGCCACCGTTGGTCCCCTGAGATGACCAAGGTCAGCTTGGGAAGCAATAATCAAGGTTAGGAACAGTGTGCTCAAGAGTTAAATTGCATCAGGCTTATTCCACTGGCACATCTTCCTTTGGGACTATATTTTAGTGACTTCTTCATGTTTTTGTTGATGAGGTCAGTGGGGGGAAGAATACTATTGATTTCACTTGGCTTACTTAGAAATGATTAATTCCTTGTTTTTGAACAATGAAACTAGATAGATAATTTCCAAACCATAAGAGTTTGAGGCAACACGGAAGTGTGGCTATAGCAGCAGGTGTGTCCTGATTTCCATATTTTATAAGTTTTTGGAAGAGGATGTTTTAATTGCTTTCTGTTCCTGTCACCTGTAAGAATCAGTGGACCATTCAGAGATGGGGTAGCAATATGAACTCATCTAACACTTTACAGTAAATGTATATATGGAGGGAAAAAAACAGAGATGCTATGGTGTCTAAATGGAAAGATGTTCAAACTATTAGAAATTTAGTCAACTAACATTTCACTCTGATAATTAAGCTAGCTAAATAAATATCTATTGGAGATTAAAAAAAAGAATAAGTCTCAATTCAAACCAGTTTGAACTCAACTTCAGCTATTCACTGCTTATAGGCTTTTTAGGAAGTTGTGATAATTGTCCTAATTATCAGTTTCCTAATCTTCAAATAAGATCAGTACTTAGATTAGATCAATGCTAATAATACACAAGCAATAGCTGGCATGACCTTGAGCACATTATTGGCTCTTCCACAATTATCGTGGGGTTCATAGAGGACATACCATAAAATTCCTATGATGTAGAGATGGTTGAGAGCTGCTGATCTAATCTCACCACACTGCTGATATGGATGTTCATTCTCATTGCTTTGAGCACAAATTAAATGCCCCGTGAGCTCATCTATTATGGTAAACTACATGAGGGGCAGAAAATAAAGATTTCATAATCATAATAGGACTTTGCATGACCTGCACAATCACCAACATATTATTGACCCCTCAAAGTCTAGCATGGTTCACAGGCTCTAAGATCCTTAGAAGCAAGGGATTAACTGAGGTGTAGTCTCCAGGCATGGCACTGATTACAGATATCAAAGATCCAACCGACTTGAAGAGGCAGGTCTTCTCCGTCCCCAACAAATAACTCTCCCCCACTTCAAGGAGGACAGAACATGAACTTCCTGACTTACAAGTTCTCTCCCTGTCACGGATGGTACTAGCTGTAGGGTTCCTTCACCTTAGTTCACTTTAACACTTCGCCTTAGTTCACTTCTGGGTGTTAGAGTGAACATTTATTGACTCAACGTTTCTATTGTGGACCCATCCAGGTGTAGCTCGGCAGGGACCGCTCAGGAGGCAGCATAAGATGTCACCTGGGGTTGTGGTCTCCGTCTCCAGGTGACACAGGGTGGTTGGCAGGATTTGCTTTCCTAGTGCTATTGAACCAAAGACCTTTGCTCCTGGGTAGTTGACAGGGAACTTGCCTCTGTTCTTTTCTGTGGTGTTCTCTGTGGGAAGCTCACAGCAAGGCAGCCGGATTGTATCAAAGTAGGAAGGTGAGAAAGATAAAGAGAAAGGGAGAGAGAAAGAGACAGAGGAGAGGACAGAGTCACTATGCTTTTTTTATAGCTGAATCTCGAGTGATATTCTGTCACTTTTGCTATATTCTGTTTTTAGAAATTAGTGGCTAGGTCCAGCACATATGTCAGGCAACCAGATTACACAGGTTATAAGCCATAGGCCAACTCAGTGGCTGCCATGTGCCAAATTCATGCCAGAATTAAGCAGTTTCACCTTGTTGAAGTTCTGTTCTTCCTTATATCAGCGTGGACCACACCTACCATTTCTCCAGGTTCCAGAGTGTAGAGACTCCCAAGACCGAGGTGAATGTTCCTTAATGGACTTCTCTGGTACCCAAGACATCTTCATCAGACTCTCCCGCGTTACAAAGCTAACGGGGAGAGGGGGGGTTCTCTGGCTCCCACACCTCCTGTTAGCTCTGTAAGGGCATCAGCCTTCTTGCTGTGTGGCCCCAAGCAAACCCAAGCAGAGACCCAAGCACATACCCACAGGTAGTGTTTAGTAGATTTATTAAGTGAGTCTGTCTGAGCCAGTAAGAAGGCTCATGCATAAGGAACACAGACCTGTCAACCGGAATTTGAAACCAAGAAGGAGACAACCATCTCCTAGTATATGAGCCTGTTCTCTCTCTAGCGCGCGCTCTCTCTCTGTCTCTCTGTCTCTCTCTCTCTGTCTGTCTCTCTCTGTCTCTCTCTCTCTCTCTCTAAGTGCTGAAGAAATAGATGAGGAGACAAAGCCTTTGTCTTGGAAGCAAAAAGACTTGAGTTTGGATTCCAAATTCCTCATAAAAACACCAGGCAGAAATGGCAGCAGCCTGTACTTCCAGGCCTAAAACCCCAGAGCAAAGCAATAAGAAAGCATAATAATTCGGAAGGATTCCTGATGTCAATCTTGGGTCTCCACAGGCACACACATACACACACACACACACACACACACACACACTCACTCACTCACTCACTCACACTGACACTCACACGCATGCACACATAAAATAAATATTTATTTAAATGACTCTTCCTGAAATGTGGCTCCTATGTCTCTTCTTATTAAAATTTACTAGTGGCTCTGCTATATAAAGGAGGGCGTCTAGACTCTTCCTAGGATACGACTGTGCAACTCATGCACAATCTTGCCCTAGTCCTACCTGCTGTCACTCCTAGACAAACCATCAGCCTCACAAAAACCACCTCTACTGTGACCCCACATCTTCCTTTCATGCCTTTCATCTTTTGCCTGAGGTCTTTGCGTGGTGCCTGATGAGGTCAATACTCCTTCTTTGACATGGACCCTTTCTGAATTTCACCTCAGGGTGTCACTGTTACTTTTCTCCACTGCTGTGAGACGACATTCAAACTCAAGCTACTTAAGGGGTGAAAGGGAGATTTATTTGGTTTGCAGTTCCAGAGCGGGAGCACCGTCCATTATGGCGGAAAAGGCATGGGACGCAGCAAAAGCTGGAGGCGGCTTCAGTCACATCTGTGATGGAGAGCAGGCAGCAGACTGCTGGAGGAGACAACTAGGGGAAGCAGGGTGGGGCTAACCAACCTCAAGGCCCGCCCCCTGTGACATGCCTTCCTCCAGCAAGGCTGTACCTCCTAAGGGTGCCATGACCTTCCCAAACATTAACAACAGCTAAAGATGCAAACATGAGCCTTGTGGGGAACAACTCACATTCAAACCATGACAAGGGGACTACAACTTGTTCATGTCAAAAAAAAAAAAAATCCCTCTTCTTGTGACAAGGTCTCAAGGGTGGATTGGAACTCACTGTGTAGTAGAGGATGACTTTGAACTTCTTATGCTCCTGTCTCCACCTCCTAAATGCTGAAACTTACAACTTTGTTCCACTAAAATGAACCAATTAAGCTATATCCCCAGTCCCCAGCTTAGGTCACTTTAAAGCTCATTCTATCTTGTTCAATACCTAGTTACTTACACAACTTTCTCCCTGGCTAGACCACCAACAGCTTGAGAGTAGTAATTGTGTGTTAGTCACCTTGTATGGCTACTGCAAATAGATAAAGAAACAGAGACCCACTGGCTAGTAGCAAACAAACTAAGGATCCTTTCCTGTCTCCCCACATAGGAAAGAAATTTTTACATCCAGGCTCTTAAAATTAAACACAACTGCCTCTCTATATGGCTCGAAGGATGAATTTTTGTCACTGTGTTGAGACACTATTGAAGATAGTGTGTTTTTCTCAATAAATATATATTACTTGGTTTGTCTGCATTTGTCAATTGATCCATGACCAAACAGCTTGGGGGTTATGTCATAGTTCTTGCCTCTGATTCTGTTATGATTCATAGTCCAGCTGGAGGGTAGAGCTCATACCAACACCAGGAGCCAAGAGACCGGCCACACCATATCCACGGGGATCCCTGAGAGAGGGGCACACCAGCCCAGGATGGGCGAGTCCACTCAGTACACTGAAGCATGATCAGACGCTGAAGCAGCTCCTTCTGCCTTATCCACCTGCCCAGGGAATGGTGCGACCCCTACCAGGGGCTGGATCCCCCTACATCAATAAGCTGTTCTCCTGCAGGCTCGCTTCGGGCTGGACTGTGCCACCAGTTCTTTACAAATGTGCCCAGAGCTTGCCCACAGTTGTCAAGCTGACACCTGTATCTAACTAGTACACAGATGCTTTTTCTTTACACCAATCTTCATGTACCATATACCTGTGCTATGACTTTCTAGGTAAATTATTTGTATCATGATTTACTTTTAAGGTTTCATACAGTCTCTTCGATCCCCATAATGATGTATAAAGTACTCCCCCCAGAGAACATGGTAAGAAAAACACAAAGACTCAGTGAGGAAATCTCTTGCCAAGAACCTGCAGAAAGCACAGAACATCTAGATGCCTCTCCTACAGCAGGATGGTCAAAGGAAGTGCAGGTGAAAGACCTTCTCGTAGTAAATACAGCAAGCCATGCAGGGCGACTGGCTTTCCATTTGGAAGACTGAGCAACCATATGCGGAAACTTCCACTGTACTCGGGGGAGGGCAATGAGTGCCGAGAAGACACCATTCAGTCGGTGTTTTCCAGGCAGATAAACTAGAGATGGAGATGAAGACTGAGAGGCTCTGATTTAAAATGACCAGAAAAGTGAATCCCAAAAAAACGTGGAGCACCAACGCTTTTCCCAGAATCTTTCCCTGGAAAAGAAAAAGCCAATGAAAGAAAGGCTAATCATTTTGAAAACTCAGCATTTATAGAGTGGGAGTCATGAGATTATGGCTGGAATATTCCTAGTTTATTCTTGCCACGAGGCTGGACGCCACGAACGCAATGCTGGCGATTACCGACAATCAAACAACTGTAGCTAAAGAAAAGCCCAAAGTAAGATACAGCCGTGTGCCGTCTGGGAAAGACGCGACTCTGCTGTAGTGAACAAGTCGTTCACCTGACGTGTCTCATGACCACCTCATGATGAAGATATAGGCGAGTCTTTGTTTCCCACTCCAGTTTTAGAGATGACTTGGATGAGTCTGAGAAAAGAAGCTCGACTTCAGCAAGACTGAGAGTACCGCAGTGGCAAGCCAGCCCCGTCTGTCCGTCTTGCAGTTAGCTCGGTGTGTCTGCCAAGGGAGGCATTCAGAGCGATCGCCGTGTCTCCAGCAGGAGGACCTTGGTGACTGCCCTCCTCAAAGCCTCTTTCAGCTCTCTGTTCCTCATGCTGTAGATCAGGGGGTTCAGCATGGGGGTGATGAAGGTGTAGACCACAGAGAGCACCTGACCGCGCTCAGGAGAATAGCTGGAGCTGGGGCATAAGTAGATAAGACTTGTGCATCCGTACTGCAGGAGGACCACGGTCACGTGGGAGGAGCAGGTGGAGAAGGCCTTGTGCCGCCCCTCTGCCGAGCGGATCTTCAGGATGGCGGCCACGATGAAGACATAAGACAGAGCGATGAGGAGGAAGGGAATGGTCAAGATGGTGACGCTGACCATGAATACACTGGCCTCGTGGACACGGGTGTCCGCACAGGCCAGTCTCATGACGGGGAGGACGTCGCAGAAGAACAAGCTGATTTCCTTACTGCTGCAGAAAGGGAGTCGGAAGATGAGCACAGTCAGCTGCATGGCCAGGGCGAACCCCAACAGCAGGGTCCCCAGGGCCAGCCACACACACAGGCGCCAGCTCATGATGAGGGTGTAGCGCAGAGGATGACAGATGGCCACAAACCGATCATAAGCCATGACGGCCAGCAGGATGCAGTCGGCACTGCCCAGGAAGACGAAGAAAAACATCTGGGTCCCACAGCCCTGCAGGGAGATAACGTTCCTCTCCACGGAGAAGACGCTAGCCAGAGTAAGAGGAGCAATGGTAGAAGAATAGAAAGTCTCCAGAACGGCCAGGTTCGCCAGGAAGAAATACATGGGCGTGTGGAGACCCCGGTGGAACCAGATGGTGAGGGAGATGGACACGTTTCCACCGATGCTGACCAGGTACATAACAAGGAAGATAACAAAGAGCAGCATTTGCACTTCGGGGAGTTTGGAGAAGGGGCGGAAGTGGAAGAGGATCAGCCCAGTCTGGTTTGCTTCCTCCATATGCTCAAGACATTGGATCTGCTACTGGCACGGGTACCACCCCTGAGGACAGACAGATGTCAGGACCTGGCACTCCTGATGGGTGACTGCTCAGCTCCTGCCCCTGCCCACTCTGCCTCCTCACATTCAACTGGTTTTACAGCCCGTCTGCACTCAATGGCTGACTTCCATAGCACCCTTACTATTCAATCACCCGGAAAGAGCTGGCTGATGAAAACTGTTTGGGAAATAGAACATGAGGTGACTGTCACTTTTAGCTTGTGTACATGTGTGGGCGTGGGTGTCTATGATGAGAAGAGGGCACTGTGTACACCAGTGGAGGCCCAAAGCTGATACTGGGAACCATGCTGAATTGCTCCACCTCCTTATTGTTTTGCTCTGGGATTTCTAGGTTCTGCCTTCCAGGGCCAGAAGTGCAGGCTGCCACATTGCCACCTGGCATTTTTAATGTGGGATCTAGGAATCAACCTCAGGTCCTTCTGCTACTTGCAAAAGCTTGAGCCCTCAGCCATCTCTCTAGCCCCAAATGAACTTACTTTATAGCTATTTAGTTTGCATTTCCTGGTGTATTGTTGTATCCATTCATCATAAACAATGGACACTTCTACTTTTTTGGCTATTGAGAATAACATTGTTGCGATCTAACATACAAATACCTCCTCTGCTCAGTACTGGAATCTTAAACAGGAATATATCACTATCAAACTGCAAACCCTCTACTTCCTTGATCCTAGCTATTTTAGTCACTTAGCAACATCCATTTCTCAGGTGCCAATCTTTATTCTAGCTTCCTATTCTGTTTCTGTATATATGCCTAACCCAAACCATTTTTGGGTACAAACGATTTCATTGTTTTAACACTTCCAGGTTATGGTTACCATGAGCATGAGTCTAGGAAACTGGCTGCACCATATCAAAACACCAAGAGCAGAGGGTAAAAAGGACCAATTGTGTATATCTGCTTTCTAGCTCACCAGCTTACCAAATTGCTGACTAACTCTCTATCTTATCCATTTGTCCAGTGAATGGCCCTGTGCACTGTGGGCTGGGTCTTCCCAGATCAATTAAACAATCAAGATGTTATCTTATAGACTTGTCCAGAGTCCTGTCTTAACTAAATGATTCTTCATAGGGGTGTCCAGAAGCTCCTAAGTCTCAAAGTAACAGATGGAACCCAACAGCATGCAAACTGTAAACACCACAGTCTCTGGGGATCACACTACATGGATGATAATGTTTGGCTGAATTGACCAAGAACCTGTGTGAACTTGAGCAATCTGTGTGACCTTGAGCAATCTGTGGAATCTGCCTTGTCTTTCTTCATCCTCCCCCAAAGAGCAGTTTGACCCCACTTTTAAAAGAATGAAGAGAACAAATATGCCTGGCCTCCATATACGTAATAATCCTTAGAACCCCTTATACCCCTTTGAGACCACCTCGATGCCTCTAGCTCCTTGCCCCCCAAGTCTCTTTGAAATGTCCAGCCTCGTCTTAGCCAATCAAGAAATCTGTACATTTCTTCCATTACTCTCACACTAGAATGCATCATGCTCAGCACCTTGACCTTCGGTTAAACTTGTAGACTCATATAATCTCCACCATCTCTAAGCTGGGATGAAGATGACTGGTGACCAGAACATCCCTGTCAACTCCAACATTGTCACCAGTCCTCTGAGTCAGATCCCTTTCTGGTCCTCATGAAGACAACCTCTTCAAGTTGTCCCTCCCGTCTTCTCCCTCCCTGGGAACCCAATCTCTGACTTCTCAGGGGCTGCCGACGTGACCTACCATGTCTGCCTACCCTTGAATCTATAACACAGTCTCATATGCCTCTGGATAAGCCATCCTTCTCTGCACAGCTGCAAGGCTGGGGAAGTACTGCTTGCTCTATGATCTTACCACACAAAGTACTGGCTCAACCTGTGTTTTCTACTTCCATTCTTCGCTCTACAGCTTCATATCCACTGGTACAGATAAGCGATTGCCATTGATCCTACATTGCTGTTACTGCCCAGAGCAACCATTTCCTATTCATTATGACAAGCCATTCAGTTTCCCTCTGTGCTTTCTACTCCCATGGACCACCTCAATGATGGATGAAAACTGACTTTCTGGGCTGGAGCAGCCCTAGGCTGGGCCTCAAGACAGGTACTCGTCAAGGGTACAGGCCTAGGTAGGCTAAATCTAGACTTTTAAAAATATATTTTACTTATATGAGAGAGGAGGGAGCAAGTAAGCAGGAGAAACAGAGAGAGAGAGAGAGAGAGAGAGAGAGAGAGAGAGAGAGAGAGAGAAATGCATACACATGCCATGGTGCATGGTGGAGCTTAGAAGATAGCAGAACTTGGGTCTTTCCTTCTACCAGGAAAGCTCCAGGAATCAAACTTAAGCCTCTAGGCTTGCAAGCAAGTGCCTTACCCACCAAGTATCTCACCAACTCCCTAGATTTCTTTATAATGCTCTTTTGCAGACACACATAGCTTCTTGTCAAGCTAAGCTTCTTGCACAAATGCCCTTCCTCTTTCTCCTCCCACCACCTTCTTCCTTTCCTTTTCTTTATCCTTACCTCTTTTTTAAAATTAGCCCTTGAGAATTTAGCTCACCATTCTAGCCTTTTAAAAATTTTGTGAAAAATTCCAGCTTTTGACTCCAATACATAGTCAATGTATCCCCACTGGTATTTGAAAACGCAAGGAACCTGCACTTCAAAATTAAATCTGGTCATTGAACCTCAGTTCTAGGGATTCTCGCTGTCAAATATGTGACTCTGTTCAATAGTTTCAAGTGAATTTAAAAGTGGAAAAGGATGTGGCCAAGGGCACTGAAAAAACAGTGAAGTGGACAGCAATGCCCAACCATAATGCAGAGAACCGGTGACCCAGCAAGACTCATCCAGAAGCAGGCCAACTAACCTCTCCCCATCTAAGACTTTGGGAACCTCATGGAACCTAAAGATGGGAAGATTCACCACTGGACAAGACACTCCATTCAAGGCAGGACTGCCATATCCAACAACTCACTGCAGTGAGATTTGTCCTTACCAGACCTGCATCAAGACTGACATACCAACATGCCCCCATAGAATATCGAGGAACTCAAGAGAGAAAAGAACATAACGGTGGAAATCTTGGGGACGAGAGCTGATAAGTGAAGGAAAATGTCCCTATCAAGTGGGTTGGCCCAAAGAGGGGCACCTCAGTATTCCACAGAGGCCTGAACTCCCACAAGAGTAGACAAGCCAGAGCGAACCTTGGGGTCCATAGAAGCAGACAAACAGGAGGATGGGAGGGATTGATAAAGGGAAGGGAAGGAGTGGGAAGGAGGAGGAAGGAAGGGAAGCAGGAATAAGTACTCAACGTGCTTATAAAACTAGAAAAATAAAAGCAGAAAAGGGTCTCAATTCTGTGTCAAAAACTCAAAAACCTTATGTCTGCATGCAGCATTCTGTTATACAAGGGATAAACGTCTGAGTTCTCAATGCACACACCATTACCAACCCAAACATACTTCTTTCTTTATCTTGGCAAGGGAATTTAGGTTTTGATTTAGTCTATGCTTTTGCCTGTTTGTTCCAACTTCTTTTGTTTGAGACGGGGTCCCATTCTATAATCTGTAACCCAGACTGGCCAGGAATTCACTGCATAGTCTAGGCTGGTCTCCAACTAATGGAGATCCTAGTGGGTCGATGGAATTGCTTCCCAAATGCTGGTATTACAGATGTGAACCTCGGCACTCTTCTGATGGTGGCCTTTTGTTTTGTTTTTGAGACATGCATTGACCATCCAGCCACCATTCTTCCACCACACCACCCTACCTGCTAGGTGTACCCCCACACTGCTGCATCACACACATTTCTTTGAATGGACACACACGTGGCATCCTACACAATCATGAATAGCTTATGATCTCTTTTCTTGCATTAGCTACCAGAAAGCCCAAACTAAGCTCAACACTCAATTATTGAGCATTCCTAAACCACCATTTAAAAAATTAATAAATATTTCTTTTTTAACTTTTATTCTATGTAGTTGATTCAGTCTTGAAGTTTCATTAATATAAGATTTTTTTTTTGGACAGGGTCTCATGTAGCCCAGGTAGCCTGAGGATGACCTTGAACTTCTGATCCTCTTTCATCTACCCTCCCAAGTGATGGGACCTCCAGCATGTGCCAACACATCTGGTTTATGTGATAATGAGGCTCGAACCCAGAGCTCTGTGCACGCCAAGCAAGCACACCACCATCTCAGCTACATTCCCATTCCAAGTATTCTAAGATCATTCAAAGTATAATAAGCATAGAAATAAAAATTTACTCTTACCTTTTCTGTCTTAGTCAGAGGCGTTGATGATGAATGAATGGAAAATCCTCTTCTTAGGTCGCAACAGGAGAAGAATGAAATACTGAGAGCTTCCATTGGGGTCAACCTTCCGCTGGGATCAACAGCGCCCTTCCTTTGTGTTCCTGAGCTGCCTTTGTTACTGTACAGTTCCCTGCTGCTTGAAGATTGGGTTATAATCTCCAGGTCTCTGGCTACCCAGGAAATATAAACTCTCAAACATGTCACGTCCTCTATGTGTCATTTTTATGGCATCAGTACTACCTCCAAAGACTTCACTGTCAACCTAAAGCCCTTCCTTTTCCAGAAAGCGTTTGGCTATGTCACTTGAGTATAGATTACAGCTTATTTTCTGACTGTCTCAGCAAAGCATGGGCTTCTGAAGAAAGACACAGGACATTTTCTTACTTGTCAGGCAGCCCAGGAAATTAGCCATATTTCTAGGATGACAGATCTATGTGCCTCTGATCCTCTACGGGGGGAACCTCTATTTTGAAGACTGCCTGTGGTCCGTATCATGGGCAGAGTGGCAACTCCTCATTAGTTCCAGGAGATTGAACTGCGCTCTGATTCATCTGTGATTCAACACCAGGCAACCCCGCTTAGTCAGGAAATACCAAGGTCAGGAGCCTTCATTGACTCTTTCCCACAGCCTGGACCCCACAGCAACTCAGTCGCTTAGTCTTCCTTGTCCCCTTTCTTCTTCTGCACCAGTTCTTCACCATAAGTCCGAGTGAAACCCAAGCTGTGGCCCTCCTGATATCTTGACAACGCCGGAGCTGAATCTCTGAGAAGCCACCTTCCTCTGAGATCAGCGCACATTTGTTTACATGCTGTTAACTTTACTCCATTGTCCAAAAGAAAAGAAAATACGACTTTGGGATTTGCAGATTTGGAACTAAGAGCTATTCCTCCTCTCTCCTCTCCTTTCCTCTCCTCTCCTCTCCTCTCCTCTCCTCTCCTCTCCTCTCCTCTCCTCTCCTCTCCTCTCCTCTCCTCTCCTCTCCTCTCCTCTCCTCTCCTCTCCTCTCCTCTCCTCTCCTCTCCTCTCCTCCTCTCTCTCCTCTCTCCCTTTTCTCTCTCCTCTCTCCTTCTTCCTCTCTCTCTCCCCTCTCCCTTTTCCCCTCTTACCCCCTCTCTCCCCTCTTTCCTCCCCCCTCTCTCCTCTCTTGTGTCCCCTCTCCCCTTTCTTCTCTCTCCTCTCTTCTCTCTCCTCTCCTCCTCCTGCTCCTCCTCCTCTCTCTCTATGTCTCCATCTCATTTCTGGAGTATTCCCTGCCCACTTAGATTCCACAATGCCCCAAGAGTCTAACTTGGCTTTCAACTGGACCATCCCCAGTAGATCTTCCTTTAAAGGCAAACAGCAATTGTTTGGGGATGCAATGTCTACGCTGGTTTAATTGTTACTAGATTTAGCTGTGTTTTGATGGTTGATTCACCTCTTTTCTCCCCCACATTTAAAGTAGACTAACAAGGCAGCAATAGTCATCTCCAAATGACACAGAAACCAGAATCTGACAGTATCTCAGTAACTCCAGACACAAACTATGCAGAAATATGTAGCTGTACGTGACTCTTCTTTCTTTAAGCTCTTTTTTCTCCCTTTTGCCCTGCTCTTTATCCTCTCCTTTTTTCCCTATACTCCTAAGTGCGATTTGATGTGCTTTGATTCTAAGGCTTTCTAGGTACTAAAAAAAAAAATACTCCTTTTTTTAAGCCCCAGGGAGAAAAATCTACTGTTTCCCTGAGTGTTTCCTTGCAGTTATCTCCTAGACTTCTAAGTCAGGCTCCAAAGAGACAGTCATAGTATTCCAGAATACCATTAGGATATTACTTATTTTTTATTCTTTGACGCTTTCATACATCAATGCAATGAATTTATGTGTTTTTACCTCTAATTACCCAACCCGCCCCTCTCCTTCCTGTTCCACTTCACTCACTCTCCTAGTTTCACATCTTTTTGCACAAGTGGCCCATGTTAGCTGCCTGTACTGTCAAGTGCATGTGCATCTGCTGGGCCAATCATTCAGGAAGGAAGCTCAATGGTCTGTGCCTTAAGGAGTGTCTCAGGGATCTATACTGTTTCTTGACATTTTCCCTCATCCATGGTGAAATATGAATAAGCCACCTATTGTGCAGGATTCATGGAATTGGACGTGACAGCTCTGTTCTGAGGAGAGACTAGGGGATATTGTCTGTCGGCACCTGTCCCAGTCCTTATCTTTCTTTCTTTTCTTTTTCTTTCTTTCTTTCTTTCTTTCTTTCTTTCTTTCTTTCTTTCTTTTCTTCTTTCTTTCTTTCTTTCATTTATGTATCTTGTTTGGTTATCTAAGAAAGGAGAGAAAGAAGACAGAAAATAGACACACACAGGGAAAGTTTTCTTTATTTATCTAAGAAGGGGGAAAATGAGAGGGCGAGAAAGAGACAGAAGGACAGAGAGGGACAGATTTGGAAAGAGAGAGAGAGAGAGAGAGAGAGACAGAGAGAGAGAGAGAGAGAGAGAGAGAGAGAGAGAGAGAGAGAGAGAGAGAGAGAGAACATGCATGCCATGATGCACGAATAGAGGTGGAGGTCAGAGGAGAAGTTTAGAAAATCAATTCTCTCCATCCACCATGGGGACTTCTGGGTATTGAACTCACTCAGATCACCAGTTTTTCTAACAGGTGCCTTACCCACTGAGCTCTCTTGCCGCCCCCATGATAATATTTTCATGGTCCCTGTATCACTTTCTTCCAGAATGCTGTCTCGACATTCCTCCACTGGCTCGATGTGTGCTTCTGGTTCACCCCCCCCATTATTTCAAACTCGATTCCCCAAATGTAACTTCACAGCTACATTGGGGACACAAGGCAAGTAGGTGCTGTGTCTCTGTGGCCTGGTGGGGACCAGCCTACTTCTGATGATCCCTGAAATCTTGATCAAAATCCATATCTTGCTTCTTTAGAAAATATAAACTGAGATGCTCCCGCAGCTATTGTGGGCATCAAATGCGTTTCCCTGCTAAGGGCAATGTTGGAGAAGAGTGAGTACTGCATTGCCTTACAAGACAGTGATCACATTGCTAGATTTTTGTTTCTCTTTTGAAACTTTAGTTCCAAGAAGAAACTTACTTGGGACTTGATTTGATCTGATATATATTCTGTCTAGTGTTCTTTTCCTAAGTCTTATATGTTTGTTACTATACAAACTTTTCTCTAAGAGTGTCCAGTAATTTAGTTCATTTCTTACAATATATAAAATCACCAAGAGTCATTCTGATAATTTTATTTTTTTCTCCCACATTTTATTTTTTCCCTAATTATACAAGCTTAATGGGTGCCCTCATCTTCTCCCTCTCTAGTCCCCCCTTGCACTCTCCCCCATTCCCCCCTTCCTTTCACCTCTTTTCCTCCCCCTCCCTCTCTCAGTGCCTCCCCTTCATCCCTCCCATCTCCCGGAGCATCCTTTTGTGTGAATGCCAAACCTCCCTCTGAGTCCTCCACCCTAGTGAAGTGTAAGGCCTCAGTGGCATAGCCCAGTGCCCCTTCTTGGGGTACCTGTTAGTATGGGAACTCTGTTATGACTGTTAATCCCTTGCCTCTAGGGATCCTGCTTCCTGGACCTTCTCCCCTGTGATCCATGCTAGACTTTGGGGGGTCTTTGACATGTCAGTCATTTGCAGGTCAGGCAAAGTACAATTCTGGCTGCTGCAGCCCTAACTTGTGTGGAGTATCTTGCATATTGTTGGTCCTCCCCATCTTTAGACTCTTACAATCTTGTTGCCCCCTCTTCCTCAAGGTTCCCTGAGCTTTAGGATGGGGAGAGATTTGGCCGGTCTGGTTCCAGGTAATTAATGTAGGGTCTTTGGTGTTCAGAATTGTGGTTTGTTGTTTTCAGTTTTGGTTTTCCTGCCCTGCTCTTGGTTGCATCCTGATTGGTATGGAAGGTCACATTCAAACAAAGATAAAAGATTGTTTAAATGAAGATCTTAATGTAATTGGAAACTCAAAGGTAGATGGAAGAATAGCAGTAGGACACAGCAGTGAAGAGGTCACAGTCCCATTTGAGGGATGGTTACCATCTATCTGCTAGTCCTTATAACCTCCCTGATTGGTAAGAGCAAACCTCTTCAGTCGCAAGTGACCAGGAAAGGAAATGAGAGTGAGCTTTACCAGATGTCTTGATACTTACATGCAATACTTAATGGTGACTTATTTTCTCTACTAAAGCATGATCCCCTATCTCCTTTTTTTTGTGTGTGTGGGGGAAGCCTTCCTTACCATTCCTGTTTATAATCTTTGTGATTGTAGTAGGAAATCTCTGAATTTCTTGGGTATCAGTTGTGATAACTCCATTTTCATTTCTAATTTTATTAATTTGGATTTTCTCGTTCTCGATTTTGGTTAATTTAGCTAGGGGTGTATCAATATTATTGATTTTTTTCAAAGAAACAGCTTTTGGACTGGTTGATTCTTTATATCATTTTCCTTATATCAATTTCAGATATTTATCCCCTGATTTTGCTAATCTCCTCTCTTCTACTGCTTTTGGGATTGGATTGCTCTGCGTCTCTCAAACTTTAAGCTGAATTGTTATTTACTTGGGACATTTCTATTTTTTATGTAGTCATTAAGAGCTATAAACTGACTTCTTAGGACGGCTTTTATTGTGTCCCAGAGATTTTGATATCTTGCATTTTCATTGTCTTTTGCTTCTACGAAATGTTGAATTGCCTTTTTGATTTCTTTCTGAACCCATTTCTCATTCAGCATCAAAGTGTTTAGTTTCCAGGAGTTAGTGTATTTTCTGATGTTTGTTGTGTTGAGGATGTCAAGCTTTAGACTATAGTGGTCTGACATGGTACAGGCTATAATTTCAACTTTCCTGTATATGTGGAGATTCGTTTTTGTGGCCTAATAAGTGGTCTATTTTGGAGAAAGTTCCATGGGCTGGTGAGAAGAATATGTATTCCTTGGTGCTTGGGTGGAAAGTTCAATAGAGATCTGTAAGGGCCATTTCAGTAAAGGTTTGATTTAGTTCCAATGTGTCTCTCTTGAGTTTTTGACCTGTTGACCTAACCCACATTGAAAAGGCGGTATTGAAATCCCTGAGTATTATCATTTTGGGATTGATTTCTTGTTTTAGACATCTTAGTGTTTGCTTGATGAATGTGGAGGAACCCATGTTAGGTGCATATATGTTCAGTATTGTGAAGTCTTCCCTGTGAATTATACCTGTGACTAAAATGTAGCATCCTTCTGTATCTCTTATGATTTTCTTTGGTTTGAAGTCCACTTTGTCAAATAGCATAATTGCTACCCCTGTTTGTTTTCTGGTTCCATTAGCTTGAAGAATTTTTGACCAGCCTTTTACTTTTAGAATGTGCCTATCTTTTGTTGTGAGATGTGTTTCCTGAAGGCAGCAGATTGATGGGTTGTGGTTTTTAATCCAAGTTTGTAATCTGTGTCTCTTGATCAGTGAGTTATGACCTGTGCATTTTTGTTTATCTTTTATGTCTTTCTTTTGTTTCTATGTGTTTTAGGCTGAACTGAAATGGACTGTATTACTACACTTGAACAGTTAGTACTAGTGTTTGCCTTGGAGATGGTCATGCTTATCTGGTGTTAGTTTTATTTCCGAGATGAAACTATTGGACTATTAGTACATCAATTAAGACAAGTTTAGGAGACAGGGATTGAAGATTAGTATGGTAGTGCACTTTTTAGGTTTACCTCTTTGGTGGCATGTAAGGGTAAACGGTATAATCCCTGAAGCTATATGGAAATGTTAAACTACAGTGACTAATAAATGAGAGGAACAAGATGGTATAAAATAAGGCATTATCAGGGAAATTTGTGGAAGAGGGGGCAGTAAGATTGTAAGAGTCTAAATATGGGGAGGAGCAATGATATGCAAGATACTCCATACAAGTTAGGGCCGAAGTAGTCATAATAGACTTTGCATGACCTGCACAATGACCAACATATCATTGAATCCCTAAGTCTAGCATGGATCACAGGCACTAGGATCCTTAGAGGCAAGGGATTAACAGCCACAATAGTGTTCCTATACTAAAGGGGAACACACACACAAAAAAGAGCTCCAGGCAATGCCAGTGAGTCTTTACACCTCATCAGAGAGGAGGACCCAGAGGGAAGTTTGACATGCACACTAAAGGATGCTCCAGGATGGCGGGAGTGGGGGGGTGGGGGTACTGGGAGAAAGGGAAGGAGGGGGGAAAGGAAAGGGAAAAGGTGGGGAGGGAGTAAGGAGATCCAGGGAGGGATGGAGGGAGGGAGGGGAATGGGGTACTTATCAACTTTGTATGAGTGGAAGAAATAAAAAATAAAATTAAAAAAACATTTAACCATTAAAAAAAAGAAACAGAAAAAAAAAAAAAAGCATTATTCACCTGGAACCAGACCAGCCAAATCTCTCCCCACCCTAAAACTCAGGGAACCATGAGGAAGAGGGGGCAGGAAGACTGTAAGAATCTAAAGATAGAGAGGACCAATGATATGTAACTCCACACAAGTTAGGGCTGTAGCAGCCAGAATTGTACTTTGCCTGACCTGTCCAATGGCTGAAATATCAATGACCCCCCCCCTAAAGTCTAGCATGGATCACAGGGGAGAAGGCTCCTGGAAGTAGGATCCCTAGAGGAAAGGGATTAACAGTCATAATGGGAAGGGGCTCTGGGCTATGCCACTGAGTCATTACCCTTCACTAGGGTAGAGGACTCAGGGGGAGGAGGACTCCGGGGTATGGGAGGGAGGAAGAAGGAGGCACTGAGAGAGAGGGAGGGAGGGAGGGGATTGAAAGGAAAGGGGAAGAGGGGAGAGTGCAAGAGGAGATGACTGGGGAGGGGAGGAGGGAAGAAGAGAATGGGGGTACCTATTGAGCTTGTATGATTAGGAAAAAAAATAAAATGTAGGAGAAAAAAAGATGGTAAAAAGGGTTCACTTATCTTAGAGCTGGATGTGAAGATTCTCTCCTGTGGGATGGGATGATTTTAGAGGAACTGAGGAGAATGGTGTTGGTCCTCTAGCCCTTTTCTTGAGTTTTCTCTAGTCTCTGTTGAATTCTGAGGAGCAGGGATTTTGCCCTTGTCCAGGTCCAGTCTGTGTCTGAGTCCAGGGCAGAAAAGCAGAGTGGCTAGTGGGGTGCACAGATGACCTGGCGCCAGGGGCATGGCCTAGGAGCCTTCCCTGGGGCCAAAAAGGGAGGTTGGCTATTAGTAGGGCCTGCAGATGACCTGAGGCCTGGGGCGTGGTCTAGGAGCTTACCTGATGAACAGGGAGTCTGCTGGAGTCCCAGGCGAGTCTGGGGAAGAAAACCTGATAATTTTATTTCTGAGTAAAGTTAAATCACTACACAGTATTAGTCACTTTCTCAATGCTGTGGGAAAATAGATTTCACGACCTTCCCAAACTCTTCCATCAAATGGAGTCCAAGTATTCAAACATTTGTATCTATGGGAGACGGTTCTCATTCAAACCACAAAAATAATGACATTATTTTGTACTGTTCAAATATAACATCATTGCCATTCCATTTTGAAACTAGAGCACATCAATGGATGTGTAATGAAAGAAAATAAAAAACAATCATACCCAACCTCATATAGTAAGTATAAAACATCTTACTTATTATTACCACTGGCTATATGTATTCTCACTCTGAACCAAAGATTATAATCTAGAGCTTTTTTTCTCTAATTCTGTAGTATGTGCAAAATAGTGTTTTGAGGAGCCCTTCCTGAAAGAACATGTAGACTTAATTCCTAAAATCAATGCAGAGACCCAAAGAGATGTATCCTTTCATTGATTGTACTTTTAGTGACTCGTATACATCAGCATCATACTAACTGAGTCCCTTCAATGACAATGTTTCACAGACTCCTCAGTATCCTACCACTCTTACACTCTTTTTGTCTCCTCTTCCACAATGTTTACAGAACCTTGGGTGGGAGGGGTACTGATAAAGATGTCCTATTTAGGGCTGAGCATTCGTCATTCATTTATTCTCTGCACTTTAGCCAGCTATGAGTCTCTGCATTAGCCCTGCCTGGTGAAAAATGAAGCTTCTCTGAGCAAGACTGAGAGCAACCCTAATCTATGAGTGTAAACATGAATATTTAGAAGGCAGTTTGGCATATGTCCATTTAGCAAAATAATAATACTAAGAACTCTAGGGTATACAAACTCCTTGGTTATCGATTTTTTTTATTAGGTTTATAGTACAAGGCATGAATTCTGTCCTGGGAGCAAACCTCAAGTCTAACCAGAATGTAATTGGTTACCACAATAACATTCATGCCACTGTTTTACCAGCAGTCACGGCTTGACTGGCAGGTTGGTATTGTAACACACAACATTCAGCACTGGGTAATACTATTGTCTTTTTCACCCCAGCAGCCTACATAGCGCCTTTTGGCACTTCAAAAGCTAGTCATCAGATAACAAGCTTCCATGTCAGTTTGATATCTCTATGTTCTGCAACGAAAATGTATGGTATCTTCAGCAACTGGGTCTTACCATCTAGTTATGGTGGGCAACCAAGACCCGTAGCAATAGCCTGCATTTTCCGGGAACCCCTGGGACCTTCCTGACCAATAATTCTCAGGTAGTTATCCCACACCTGGCACTGAGACTTCTCTTCAAAAATCCATGACTTCATAATCCAACCATGCAGATTGCCTCTGTTTGAGCTCCTAGTTTTTATTACATTTTGAAATTAACTTCAAAAGTATCTGGCTTCCACAAAGCTTTTTCATACACCCTTAGTTTTGGCTCATTTGCCCCAACCAGCTGGATGTTGTAAAGGTAACCACAGCTGCTGTGAGTTCATGAGTGCAATAGCAGTGTATCACAGCGCTCCTCCCCATCTTCTAGCTCTTACATTTCTTTTCACCCTCTCCCATTCGCCCTGAACTTCATGCTGCTTCTACTTGGTCACAGATCACAAGAACTCTTGTTATTGGGTTTCCATCTTTTTCTTCTCTGTTTTCCCCTTCTTGGGTGTTGCAAATCTCATAAATCTACAATATTTTTTAATACCATCAGGAAGAGAATGACGCTTTTTATTTTTTCCATTTTAAGAGCAGTATTTTTTTATTTTTATTTTTATTCAATTGTGCGCGTGTATGTATGTGTGTGTGTTTGTGTGTGTGTGTGTGTGTATGTAAGTGTGTGTGTAGAACCATGGACGAATTCGGGAACCACCAAGGACCACCTCCACCTCCTCCTTGTTTACTCTGTCCCGGGATTCACAGGTTCCGCCCTACCAGGACTAGAAACGCAGGCCGCCCCCGCTTCCGCCCAGTGTCTATATGTGGGGTCTAGGATCTAAACTCAGGACCTTCTGCCTGCAAGGCAGAGGCTTAACCCCTGAGCCACCTCTCCAGCCCCTTAAGAGCAGTATTTTAAAAGTATTGTTCCATTCTCCCAAGCCTACATTAAACCCTCTTCATCAATCTTCTGGGCTCACATGCTCTTCCTGCCTGTTTCCATAGTGCTGAGACTGAAGGCAAGTACCACCATCTCTGGCTACAAAGAAATACACATTTACACACACACACACACACACACACACACACACACACTCATACATACACACACACACACACACACACATACATCACATTGTAGAAACAGCAAATCTTACATATTTTTTAATATTCATTTCTTCATTCAACTGTCATTTCAATCTCTTGAGAAAGGAGACTTGCCATTTTTACCATTGCCTTTTATTTTATTTTCACTTTCTTGGTACCATGGCATTTTGACATAAAGAAAGATTGGAACTCAATTTGTGCCCTGGACTCTAAGGCTAAGTTCTTACAACATTCCTAGCACTGTGCAAGAAAATATAAAGAATAATCTATTTCTTTTGCTTATAATAGGGTTAATATCTAAACATATTAATTTCAGTATTATAAAAGAAGTATGATTCAGTGAGAAAAAAGAAAGAACAGTAACTATCAGGTATAATGATAAGATTGTTGTCATAGTTAGGCACAGGTGTCAACTTGACATCGAGGGTTTGAGCTCTGGGCACATTTGTGAAGAATGAAAGGTTGAGTTAAACCTAGAGCAAACCTGCAGGATATTGTCTCCTGATGGGGAAAGCCCAGCCCATGGTGGGTGCGATTAGGCCCTGGATTAAAATACAGGGAGCTAGTTAAGAGAGTTGGCATCCTTGTGTACACTTGGCCAGACATGCTGGTCTGGCAAGTAAGGATCCTTCCTCTCTCAGCCATTATGTAGGGATGGTTCCCGCAGCCCTGGTGTTGGTGTGAGCTCTCTTGTCAAGCTGGACTGAAAACTGTAACTTGATAATTGTAAGAGGAAAAAAACCCCCTTGTTCCTTTAAGTCGTGATTCCTTTAAGATGATGATTTTATCAGCAACTGTGCAGGCAAACTGCTACAATTGTGTTAAGTCAGTGAGGTTTCAGTACTTCATATTATAAAAGGAAAGGTCAAAAGGAATTTAGTTATGTAGACTAATGGGGTCTTGGAGCCTTAAAAAGGTGACTGAATAGCATTCACTCTGTCACCTGTATCACCATCCTACTCATCTGTTTTCTTTGATTTTCCTGTGTTAATCTTTACTCTACATCATTGAAGATAAAAGGAGGCTATTTAAAGTGGCAGAAATCGGGGCTGGAGAGGTGGCTCAGGGGTTAAGCCTCTGCCTTGCAGGCGGAAGATCTTGAGTTTGGATCCTAGACCCCACGTATAGACGCCAAGCGGAAGCGGGGGGGGGGGGGGGGGCTGTGTTTCCAGTCCTGGTAGGGCGGAGCCTGTGAATCCCGGGGCAGAGTAAACAAGGAGGAGGTGGAGGCGTCCATGGTGGTTCCCGAATATGCCTGTGGTTCTACACACATACACACACACACACACACACACACACACACGTGCACACACATACACGCACAATTGAATAAATAATAATAAAAAATAATAAAGTGGCAAAAATCACTCCAGGACCTAGTCTTTAAAGTCTAATAAAAGTGGAGGAATCAGGAGCTGGTGTAATATACACAACATCGGTAAATTGCCATGTGCTGTTCAGGTTCAGTGAGCAAGTTACCCTTCCTCACATCAGACAGAAGCAGGTTGTCCCAAAGTGTCCTCCTGTTAAACCCCCTTGCCCAGGGACACGCTGGCTTCTATTCCTGTGGGAAGGAAGACAGTGGAACTGCCCACGCCCTGGAGAACAGAAGAGTAAGTTGCAAGTTGCGGGAGTGGAAACACTGTGTCCTTGGACACAGCTGGGAAGTAAAGCTTTTCCAGGCACCTTCCCAAAGCTAAACATTCAGCTTCTGCTTATCTGGTAATGTAACAGTGTCTGTGGTGGGAACCGCCAGACAGAGGCCCTTCCAGGGAGAGAATGCTTTGCTTATCCTCACCTCTCAATAGGATGCTCCAGCTGACTGTCTCCTTGGAACTTCCTCAGTCAATGTCTGCTGGGTGCTATAAATGTTAGCTACATGTTATATTTATCTATTGACTTGGAAACCTTACCCGAGGGGATAATCTGCCTTGTCCAAGACCCTCTCAAAATAGGGACCTCCAAGCTGACTGTCTCCTTGGAGTTTCCCGTTATTTCTGCTGGATGCCTGTGTAATGTGTTTGTTCTTCTACCTGGAAGCCTCACAAAGGGAACACCCCGCTCATCCCCAGGATCCTCTCTGCTGAGAACCCCAGCTGACACAGTCTGTACTCCTCAAAGACTATTCTCAGCATTTCCTTTGAAGTTCAACCAGCGTTATCTTGTTATCTCTCTTGCTCGCTCATCCACTAGTTTTCTGTAAGTTTGGAGAAGTTACAGACGTCCACATTCTCATTCGAAAAAGATCAGAAAACAATACCACCTACCTCAGAGGGGCGAAAATGAGATCGCATGCCAGAGAGCACCAAGCCTGATGCTCGGCACACAGTGGGTCCTCAGTAGATTTCCTTCCTGTTTCCACTGCATCCTTTAACTCATTTTTGTTTCATTTTTTATTTTGTAGCAAGCCTTTCTTCACTTCTACCATTATCCATTTGCCCAAAAAACCTCTTGCGAGTATAGATTTCTAAAAATGAATGAGATTCTCACATCAAGCTCAGAAGGCAAGAAACCCAGGTGTGCCAGTTACTCTGCATAATGCCAGTAAATTCACAACCAAATGTCTTAAGGGAATAAGGGGTTTTATTTTGGCTTATGAATCTTGGTTACAGTTTCTTGTCCATCTTGGCAGGAAAGCTCATACCAACACCGGGAGCCCAGGGAACTGGCCATACCATAGCCACAGGGATTGCTGAGAGAGAGACAATCGTCATTTGGTAGACCATAATGTACAGCCCAGAATACAGAAGAACGCTAAATTCCCTGACCAGTTCCCTCCATTTTATTTACCCATCCAGGGTTAACCCCACCCACCATGGGCTAGGTCCTCATCTATCAATCAGATAATCTCCTGCAGGCCCACGCACGGCTCAATATTAACTTCAATTCTTCACAACTGTGCCCAGAGTTCAAGCTTTTAATCGTCAAGTTGACAAAGGTATCTAACTATGACAACAAGCATTCCTTTTATGCATCCTATATACATCCTACATATGAAGTCCAGAAAAATTGAGCAGGTCACATCGTCATTCCTAGTTCTTAGACTTGCAATTCTGGTATTTTTTTCATAAATCAATAACCCAGCTTTGTGGTTCTGAATATTAACCCTCCTGTTATTCCATTTTCCTTCATGTGTCCATGTTTCCTTTATCTGTTCTTATTTTGTGTTTTGTTTTTTGTAAAGTGACAAGGAACTTTATCCAGTACAAAGCCGTGGTTCAGATCAAATGCACTTCAAAAGCATGGTGCTTCCTTTGGGTTAGAGAGTACTCAAAAATCTTACCACGTTTTCATGGTGTGTCCACTGTGCATAGAACTTCAATACTCCTAATTCATGACTCACCTTCTTATCAACCCTGCTATCTAAGTTTGGCTTAATCTCTGTTAATGGTATTCAATCCAGTTACTCAATTCTGACTGTAAGTTTAAAAAGAAAAGAATTCATTCTTGCAGAAACACATTCAGTTATTATAGCCTGATTCAGGAAACTATTCTATAGGTAAAAGTAGGAAGGTATTGCTGGGGTGTAACTTCAGGAAATAACTCCAAAAACATGATCCATTGCTCCATGTCACCAACCACACCTTTGTTGATTCTTCAATGTTATTGAGTTTGAGTTTGTGGAAGAACAGACTCGTGTTGGCACATAAATATTTCCCTATGGTTGTGGTCAACCTTTTATTTGGGTAATGTGCACAGAATCGGTTTTCCATTGATTTGTAGAGATTACTCAGAAAATCCAGATCAAGTTCCTATGTAGAAAGTGAGGAAAATAGGGCAAAAAAAAAAAAAAAAAAGCCCTGAGCTGACAAAACTATACTAGAAGTAACAGGAATATAACACTTTCTGATAAAATGTTGGTCAGAGATGTCTCAAAGGCCCCCAAACATTGTAGGTTTTTGCCATTACTCTTGGTTGCTCTCCAAAAAACTGTCAATAAGACCCATTACTGAAGATGCAACACATATGGACACAGACCATATGCAAAATATATCAACTGGAACTAATCTGAGAACTTCCTCCTTGCTGGATAGTTTACACGCAAGGAATACTACAGAAGCTACTGAGGGAGAGAAATAATCACAGCCCTCATAAACTCATGAGATCTTCCAGTTGCAATGAAAATCACCATGGCAACAGGTGACCACTAGTGTAATAGTGATATGAGTATCACTATTGATACTCACAATGAACAGCCTTCTGATTGGCCCCAAGACCCACTTCTCAGAATGGAACACATTCCTGCTACTGTTAACTAGAACAAGAACCTAAAAAAGGGAAGGAAATAAATCAATAGGGAAAAACAGCCTATAAATCTATATGTAGGAAGATAGTGCATCAAACTGCTCTGTAAATACCTACTACTATTATACTCATAGATTTGAAGAACACTAGCACTCAGCCTATAAGTCTTCTACAACAAAGGTAGTGGATCTCAACACCCTGACAGGATGGAGCCTAGGGCAGTAGAAGAACAGTGAAGTGGACAACAGCCAGTCAGAATACAAAGTATCAGTGAGCCAGCAAGGCTCACCCAGAATCAGGCCAACTAATCTCTCTTCATCCTAAGGCTTAGCAAACCTCATGGAAGATGGGGCAGTGGGATTGTAAAAACCTAAATATGGGAAGGTCCACCACTGGAAAACATATTCCACTCAAGACAAACTGCTGCATCCAGCAACTCATTGCAGTGAAACTTATCCTTACCAGACCTGCAAAATGATTGACATACCAACACGCCCCTATAAACTATGAGGAACTCAAGAGAGATAAGAACATAGAGTGGAAAGCTTGGGGACTAGAGCTGAATGAGTGAAAGGAAATGCCCCTATCAGTGGGGTGGCCCAAGAAGGGGCAACTTGGTATGTCACAGAGGCCTGAGTCCCCATAAAAGTAAACAAACAGAGGGAACCCTAGGGTTCATAGAAGCAGACAGCAAGGAGGATGAGAGGGAGTAGGATGGATTGATGAAGGAAAGAGAGGGGGATGGAGGGAAGCATGAATAAGTACTAAATATGCTTGTAAAACTAGAAAAATAAATAAATAAAAATTAATTAATTAATAAAAAAGCAAATCTAAGCCAAGAACGCTATTCTGATAACATAGAAAGATGTAATAAAAAATACAAGTAAGTAACCACCAGTTTTTAATTGATGGTAAATAAGTCAACTTTTATTTTATTTATTTATTTATTTATTTTTTTTGCCAGTCATATATTTATAGAAAGATAATCCCCTGGCTTTAAATAGATATGTACATACAAATATGAACAAACTTAAAAAAATACAAACCCTTGAATCATGAGGGAGCTTCTGGGAACCCCCAATTCTTCCTCGTTACCCAAGGGCAGAGGGCATGAGTCTGCTTTTAAAAATTACTAATTTTGGCCATCCTTGCAACAAGCCTAAAGTTAGTGAGTGATTCACCCATAACTTGAAGAAAGAGGAAAAATTCAGTTTCCACTCAACTCTGCATATCCAAAATTGGGGCTACATGCTTTCTTGTTCTCTTTTAAGTAGTGTATCAGGGTAAAAAAGGGAGACCCTCTCCCCCCCCCCCAAAAAAATGAGTTAAATAAGATACACTGGTTTGACAGGGGGTGTGTGCCATCTGCTCTAAGAGCAAATGCAAAGGCATACAGACCCCAGGGAAATAACCAGTTTCCACAATTCAGGGACACACTGTCCAGCCTAGGTCCAAACCCTAGCTTCTTGCTCTAGCCATCCCCTGTTTCTTTGGTATTGTCAGAAGACAAGTTTCAGTTCCTGGATACTAGGGAGAAGGGAGAGTAGTTCAGAGGCTTCCTATAAGTACTGAGTGAACAATTTAAAATTTTCCCTTTTTAAAATATTTAAAAATAAACAAGTCAAACTCCATCCTGTGCTGTACACAGCCCTTTTGACTCCCTGACATTGATTTGAGGAAGGAAGAGAAGGGGTGTCAACGCTGGAAGGGTCTCCTCACTTTCTTCCGCCGCTTAGGTTTGGCTTCTCCCTTGGGTACTGTGCTATTGGGCTTGGAGGCTGCAGTAGCCCCAGGGCCAGGGTGAGCAGCTGCAAAGAAGTTCCCATTGGACATCTGCCCTGGGGGTACTTGAAAAATCCGGCTCCAGAAATCCTGAAGGTCAGCAGGAGGAGTCTCTGGGGTAGCTCTCTGCCGACCACTGGTGCCTGGTATCCGAGAACCAAATGAGATGTGATAAGGAACTCTGTGGGTGTCTGGGGAGATTCCTACACGCTGGCATCCGGCCCACTCTGTAATGTCATAGACCTTTCCATCCATCAATGCAAAGTAAGTGATCTTGAGGCCCAACATGCTTGATTCTGCCCAAAAGTCTCCTTCCTCAGCAGGATGTAGCCTATTACACTCAGCACAGTATCTGGCACTCTTGGGTTCTCGGTCCATTTCAAACCGCCTATGCTTTCCTTGGCAACGGCTACACATCATGGTATTCATTGCTTCCTTGAGGTCATCTTGCAGCTTGGACAAAAACTCATTCACTGATCGGCTCAGCTCATTTTCTGCCATTCGTTTCATCTCATATTCCTTTCGCCTTTCAGGGTTGCTGACGATGTCCCAAGCTGCCCGCAAAACCTTGAAGGCTTCCTCAGCTCGAGGATGATGATTTTTGTCAGGATGAACCATCACTGCCAGCTGCCGATAAGCCTTCTTTAGTTCAGTATCTGATGCTGTAGCTTCAACCCCCAGCACATGAAAAGGGTTTAGTTCATCCTCAGGAACCCCAGTCATGGTCAAAAGTCGTGCCATTTCCTCTTCTGGCTGGCAGTAGCGCCCACTAGCCATAGGTGCATTACCCTGTCTATTAGTCCTCTGTTTGACCCATGGCAACTCCAGCCAACCCCACTGAACTAATCTTACCAACTGCTGCCACAGCCTGCTCTCTCTCAGCAGAGTCCAGCAACGATGCCATACTGGAGAATCCAGCCAGGAGAAGAGCCAGGCAGCCTTATCCCTCCAGCCTAACCGATTACCCAGTCCCACCAGAAACCGCCAGCCCAACTGTATACAACCCAAAAAGATGGCCAGAGCCAAGAGCAAGAAAGCACCCAGTAGCCTAAGAAAACGGGTAAATAGCCCTACCCCACAGTAAAAGCCCTGGCTTAGAAACTGGAATATCGTCTGAGCCCAGCCCCCCAGTCTCAATGCCCAGACTCCCACTCTAACTCGGAAAAAGTCCAGATCACTGCCCTTCAGCTGCCTGCATGCATAAATGAGATGACCACGAGTTTGGACATACTCTCCCACCAACACCAGGAGTTCAATCAGCCACCAGAAGCCTGCCTGTCCAAGCTGACACAGTTCCTCTGCTCCCCACAATCCCAGGCCTCTGCGCTTAACTGCCTGACTTCGTTTGCGGCCCAGCCGATGTCGACCAGGGGATCTGGGATCTCTCCGTCCACCCTCCTTAGTATCCTCCTTGGTGGGAAGGCGGTGCTTCTGCCTCCGAGATGGGGGTTTCTTTCCACTGGACCCACGTGAGAAATCGCTGGGAAATTTAAAAGGATCCTCATCATCATAGTCTTCTTCCAATTCTTCGTCTTCCCCCAAGGCTGGAGAGGTACGGTGGTGGCTAAAGCTGTTATTTGAGCCATCTCCTCCCTCAGAGTAAGGCCCTTCAGAGATTCCAGGGGTTCCCTGGCAGTTACAAGCAGATGGAATGGAAAGAAAAGAAAGGTTCCCATCTTCCTGGTACCCAGCCTCATTCTCTCTGGAGAGTTCCTGGTCCACTCCTGACTCTGGTTCTGAAGATGCCTCACTCTGATCAGGATCATCCCCTTCTTCAGGTGGTCCTGGACCCCTTGGGGGACCATGGCTTGGATCCGACCAGTGGGCTGGATTTGGGAGCTGTGTGTACTTAGGACGGGAATGCTCGGAGAGGCAGCGGGTACCATTAGGAGCAGGTCCTGTTGAGTCCCTGAGTCCTGAGAACGAAAGTATTTCAGGGTCCACAGAGGGTTCTGATGTCCTGAGGGAGGCACCACCGCTGTGGTGGGCTCCACATAACCCTCTTTCACCGGGGTGCTTCTGGGCCATGACCCCGGGCTTCCTGAGGATTTTAGGTCACAGCCATCATGCTAAGTTCCGATGCCGAACAGCGGCGGTAACTCCTCCCCCTCGAGCAGCTGCGCCTGAGGCCAGGGGGAGCTACGAGAGCAGCTCCCCCGGCTCCGCCTCCCGCTCACGCTCTATAAGTCAACTTTTAATATAGTGTTTCTTTTTTTTTTTTAAATGATTCATCTTTGTTTCCTATATTTCCATCTCTGACCCAGCTTCTTTCTTTCTCCACAGATGGTATGGTTACAAACAAAGTAAACATTTCTAAAACTCATTGAACTTTCTGCAAGAAATGTGACAAGTACCAATCCCACAAAGTGGCACAGTACAAGTACATACTCTTGGTATGCCCAGGGAAAACAGTGTTATGACAGAAAGCAAAGTGGCTACAGTGGGCAGATCAAGCATATCTTCCAGAAAAAAGGTTAAAAATGACAAAGATTGGCTGAAGTATGCTGAGCCTAACTGCAGATTTAAGGAAATGCTGGCTGTTAGGAATGCAAGCATTTTGAACTGGTAAGAGACAAGAAGAGAAAGGACCAGAGATCCAGTTTTAAGTAGATGTTGTTACAAAGACAATAAATAATGAGCTTATATTCTCAAAAACAAGAATAAAGATGATCCTGCATGCTGAAAAGGTTGTAGAAAAACAAGTGAGCTCATTTATAAAGAAGAAAAGGTTCAAAGCTTTAGAAAAACAATATTTTTAAATGCTTCATTTTGGCAAAATATTGATGTTTTTCCCAGCATGGACAGTGCTTACAAGAGCTCTCATTATGCCTTCTTCTTACTATGTTCATGGCTAAATAAAGTATTAACGTTTTGAATTTTTTTATTCATTGCAAGAGTCTAGAGGATACACATGAATCTAAAACACAATAAAGACAACAATAAAAGCTTTTATACATCAGGTAAAAATTACAGCATAACTTTAATGTAGAATAACAGAAGCAGCCAAACACAGAACCTAGATTAAACTGATGATACTCAATACAATCATTTAAAGTTACACTTATAAAGATGATATAATAACAGCAAAACATTCATAAAGTAACAGTTAATAAAAATAACGTGACAAATTATGATTTCTGTGCTGTTGAATAGAATCCAGACTTTAAAATGATAAACCCTAAACATTTGGCATTTTTCAATTTTTTTAAGAAACATCAATAATACCCTATAATTTTACTGATATAGAATGTAAAGCCAAGAAGTGTTGGCTCCCCTAAAAAAAAAAGAGAAAATAAATTTAAAAAATATTAAAAAAACAAAAAGAAAAAACTGAAAAAAGGAGGTGCAATCTTTTTCAACTTTTTAGAACATCTAAACAATCTAAACCTACAGGTCTTTTTTAAAATGTCTTTTTTTAACTTTACACATGACTTTTTATTTTGTTTCACATTTATTTGCACATGATACGGTGCATGTTTGAAAGTCAGAGGATGAGGTTTCAAATCTGTTCTCTTCCTTCCATGCGTAGGCTCAGCAACTAAGTTCTGGTCGCCATCTTGCTTGGCCTGATGCATTGTCTTGCCCTTAATTTTATTCTCTAATCAGTCTGCAGAGTGGTAGGCTTCTTTACAGCACTTCATACTCTATTTTCTTTAAGAAAAATGTTCATCTCATCCTAAGTGATCATTGTATTTTCAGAAAGTGACATTACTTGAATGTAGATCTAGTCATTCAGTCAGGAAACATCACCAGTCACCTCTAGGATAGAGAGACAAGCTGAAGTTGGTTTTCTGACCAGTCTGCTTTCTCCAAGAGCCTACCACAGAACAATAACCCTGTCTATTAACTGGACTCTACTTACCTAAGGTCACTATGCACCTTATATATAAATGTTGATGGGGATGATCTGAATAGCTACTTTACACTTGTACGTGGTCAACGCACCGCCTCACTCTATCTCATTCACCCTTACTTGCAATCCTTTTCCCCCTGGCTATACTATATACATACTTGTAGATTCCTTGGGGACAGCTTTGTTTGTCTTTATACACACTTTCATACCTTTATATGCTTTCTTTTCATAGTTAAGTCAGCCCAACAAATCCAATAGAAAAAAAAAGCAAACAGTGTGGGCATTCGCTACCTGTGGGCTTTGAAATCCTGATAAGTACCAGAGTGGGATGGATCAGCAGGAATTGAATTGAGCTGGGTCAAGAGGCAGTATGGAAAAACCAAAAACCAAATAGGAGTTTATTTTAGAATCTAACCCCTTATATATCATGAAACATATGGATGGTATCTATATACTGCACAGAGGGGTGATATCAATTGTGGCAGGTAGACTACACATGCAAGATAAGTGAGGCCACCACCAACAATACAATTCTGCCCATCCTTGAACATGTTAATATGCCTAATGACCTCATTCATTGTGGAGGAAGAACAGGCTATTATTATACACAAAGATCAACAGTTATACAATTGCGAGGATAAAGCTCTGTGCTCATCCTTTAGACGTTCTAATTAATGTCTGAATGGCTTCCAAAGACTGGAAAGAGATATGCAGGAAACACTTCTGCCCAAGATTCTGTTTCCAAACAGGACAAAGTCCATCCCTGCCCCGTGCAAAAAAGTCAATAGGAGTTTGCCTCTACTGCTGCTAGCAATGGAAGGCATACTGCAACGATTAGACTTCGAGGGATGTTCTCGGCAGAAATGGGGTCTCGAGCTTCTGTGCTCCCTACAAACAAGGACACTAACTGACGTGGATGGAATACCTGATGTTCCAAATGTTGCAAATAATAACAAATATTTATTGGTTAACAAACACTATCTTAAATGCTTTCTGACAATTAACTTATTGCTAAATTGACTAGGATGGTACTATGATTACACTCATCTCACAGACAAAACAAAACACTGACTCTAGGTCCAGCCAAAGGACTGCAGATCCTAGACACAGCCAGTGCACCTTGCTTACTCGCCATGTCAGGTACCCACACTTCTCAACTCTAAGGAGTGCATCCTTATATACATGCCCTTGCAGGAAGATAATGATTTTTCTCATAGGAGAAAAAAAAATCAATAGAGAACAAGAAATTTTTTTGAAGATTAAAGCAAAGTTTATTAGAGGGGAGAAAGAACAAAACTCACAGATATGGATTCTGCAAGGGGCAAGAGAACTGTGGGATGGGCTGAGCCAAAATGCTACTTTCCTGAATTCGGGGATTGAGTCAGTAGAGCAGCATAAGCAGATAAGAGGAGAGAAAGAAAAGAAAAGAACTCGCAAACTCCAGACACGACATCCCATGATGGGCAAAGAATCCAAAGTGAACTCACTGACTCCAGATGTGGAACCATGAGGGGCGAGAGAAAGATGGAAAAGGAACTCATGAGTTACAGATGTGGAGAAAGTCCAGAAATTTTTTTTCAAAAAGTGCATCTATTGTGAAATCATACATGGTACAGGAAATAAGAATCTTTACAAATATTTTTATAATTTTTATTGCCCAATTAAAAAAAAAAGAGGGGCTCCATTAGCAGAGCAGCTTTTTCCACACAAAAACCAAACCTTACCTTAGGTCAATAGCAAGTCACAAGGAGGTTAAGTTATTGGATGGTTTTTCAAGCATTTCCTTCCCCTCAGAGATTTGGAGACATTAAGTCTCATGGAAGGACCAGAGAGATAGGGGTTCTGGAGGCTCTTGGGGAGATGCTGGAGACTAATGCCAACCACACTGTGCCTCCTCCTCACAGGGCTCCCCACTGACCCAGTAACCAGAATTTACTGAATATCTTCTTCTGTGTTTATGTTTCTGGCACTAACCTTAAGAGAAAGAAAAAAAAGTCCTTCACTTGATGAATTGGCCACCCTAGTGAGAGAGGACAGAAAATAATTAAGAGAAATAAAGAATACGCATGCTTACAGGAATCAGTTCTACATGGACAATAAAGTGGGCAAAGAAAGGGAGGGTGATAGGGTGGGAAGAGGGATGTACCTAAAGGAGTTGAGGATGATCTGTCTATAAAATTATTTTTGAACACAGACTTTAAAAATACCAAAGATCCAAGAGAAAACATCCTGGGAAAGAAAGTAGCCAGTGATTGTAAGGTTGGGAGGAATCGGCTGTGGTTTAATGGATCCCAGGAAGGGCAAAGGGGGTCGAGAGGTTAGTCAAGTGAAGAAGACACGAGTGACAGGAAGGTAGCAGATCATCTGGGTATGAGGCAACCACCCTTAGAAGCTGGGATTTCCTTCTGGTCTTCTAAATAATTGCAAATTTCCTAAAGTTCCTCTTAGTGTTGATTTCTATTGTTATATCATTGTGTACACTTGATATGATTTCAGTATTCTTCAACTTCTCATGACAAGTTAAATGGCCAAATACATTGTCTATCCTAGGGAACATTCAAAGTGCTATCAGTTAGGTCTATTTGGTTTAGAGAGAACTGCGAGTCTGATGTTTCCTTGGCTTTGTGTGAGAATGATCTATCCACTGTTGAAAGCAAGTGTTAAAAAACCTTGGCTATTAATTACTATACTGTCTCCATTGGATATACTAATGTTTGCTGTATATGTTTAAGAGATCCAGTGCAATATGGATCTGATTATCATTCCCAAAAACTACCTCCTTTGAAGTCTTTATTTTCTTTTTTTTTATTTCTTCCATTCATACAAAGTTGATAAGTACCCCATTCCCCTCCCTCCCTCCACTTCCCCTGGATCCCCTTGCTCCCTTCCCACCTTTTCCACTCTCTTTCCCCCCTTCCTTTCTCCCAGTGCGCCCCCCCTCCCCGCAACCTGGAGCAACCTTTAGTGTGCATGTCAAACTTCCCTCTGTATCCTCCTCTCTGATGAGGTGTAAGGACTCACTGGCATTGCCTAGAGCTCTTTTTTGTGTTCCCCTTTAGTATAGGAACACTATTGTGACTGTTAATCCCTTGCCTCTAAGGATCCTAGTGCCTATGATCCATGCTAGACTTAGGGATTCAATGATATGTTGGTCATTGTGCAGGTCATGCAAAGTCCTATTATGATTACTTCGGCCCTAATTTGTATGGAGTATCTTGCATATCATTGTTCCTCCCCATATTTAGGCTCTTACAATCTTACCACCTCCTCTTTCATAAATTTCCCTGATAATGCCTTATTTTATACCATCTTGTTCCTCTCATTTATTAGTCACTGTAGTTTAACATTTCCATATAGCTTCAGGGACTATACCGTTCACCCTTACATGTCACCAAGGAGGTAAACCTAAAAAGTGCACTACCATACTAATCTTCAATCCCTGTCTCCTAAACCTGCCTTAACTGATGTATTAATAGTCCAATAGTTTCATCTAGGAAATAATACTAACACCAGATGAGCATGCCGATCTCCAAGGCAAACACTAGTGCTAACTGTTCAAGTGTAGTAATACTGTCCATTTCAGTTCAGCCTAAAACACATAGAAACAAAAAGAAGGGCATAGAAGTTAAAACAAAAATGCACAGGTCATAACTCACTGATCAAGAGACACAGATTACAAACTTGGATTAAAAACCACAACCCATCAATCTGCTGCCTTCAGGAAACACATCTCACAACAAAAGATAGGCACATTCTAAAAGTAAAAGGCTGGTCAAAAATTCTTCAAGCTAATGGAACTAGAAAACAAACAGGGGTAGCAATTATGGTATTTGACAAAGTGGACTTCAAACCAAAGAAAATCATAAGAGATACAGAAGGATGCTACATTTTAGTCACAGGTATAATTCACAGGGAAGACTTCACAATACTGAACATATATGCACCTAACATGGGTTCCTCCACATTCATCAAGCAAACACTAAGATGTCTAAAACAAGAAATCAATCCCAAAACAATGATACTCGGGATTTCAATACTGCCTTTTCAATGTGGGTTAGGTCAACAGGTCAAAAACTCAAGAGAGACACATTGGAACTAAATCAAACCTTTACTGAAATGGCCCTTACAGATCTCTATTGAACTTTCCATCCAAGTACCAAGGAATACATATTCTTCTCACCAGCCCATGGAACTTTCTCCAAAATAGACCACTTATTAGGCCACAAAACGAATCTCCACATATACAGGACAGTTGAAATTATAGCCTGTACCATGTCAGACCACTATAGTCTAAAGCTTGATATCCTCAACACAACAAAAATCAGAAAATACACTAACTCCTGGAAACTAAACACTTTGATGCTGAATGACAAACAGGTTCAAAAAGAAATCAAAAAGGCAATTCAACATTTCGTAGAAGCGAACGATAATGAAAATACAAGATATCAAAATCTCTGGGACACAATAAAAGCTGTCCTAAGAAGTCAGTTTATACCTCTTAATGACTACATAAAAAATAGAAATATCACAAGTAAAAAACAACTCAGCTTAAAGTTTGAGAGACACAAGAGCAATCCAATTCCAAAAGCAGTAGAAGAGAGGAGATTAGCAAAACCAGGGGATAAATATCTGAAATTGATATAAGGAAAATGATATAAAGAATCGACCAGTCCAAAAGCTGTTTCTTTGAAAAAATCAATAATATTGATACACCCCTAGCTAAATTAACCAAAATCGAGAACGAGAAAATCCAAATCAATAAAATTAGAAATGAAAATGGAGTTATCACAACTGATACCCAAGAAATTCAGAGATTTCCTACTACAATCACAAAGATTATAAACAGGAGGGAATGGTAAGGAGGGCTCCCCCCCACAAAAAAAAAGAGATAGGGGATCACGCTTCAGTAGAGAAAATAGGTCAACATTAAGTATTGCATGTAAGTATCAAGACATCTGGTAAAGCTCACTCTCATTTCCATTCCTGGTCACTTGCGACTGAAGAGGTTTGATCTTACCAATCAGAGAGGTTATAAGGACTAGCAGATAGATGGTAACCATCCCTCAAATGGGACTGTGAACTCTTCACTGCCGTGTCCTACTGCTATTCTTCCATCTACTTTTGAGTCTCCAATTACATTAAGATCTTCATTTAAACAATCTTTTATCTTTGTTTGAATGTGACCTTCCATACCAATCAGGATGCAGCCAAGGGCAGGGCAGGAAAACCAAAACTGAAAACAACAAACCACAATTCTGAACACCAAAGACCCTACATTAATTACCTGGAACCAGACCAGCCAAATCTCTCCCCATGCTAAAGCTCAGGGAACCTTGAGGAAGAGGGGGCAACAAGATTGTAAGAGTCTAAAGATGGGGAGGACCAACAATATGCAAGATACTCCACACAAGTTAGGGCTGCAGCAGCCAGAATTGTACTTTGCCTGACCTGCAAATGACTGACATGTCAAAGACCCCTCAAAGTCTAGCATGGATCACAGGGGAGAAGGCTCCAGGAAGCAGGATCCCTAGAGGCAAGGGATTAACAGTCATAACAGAGTTCCCATACTAACAGGTACCCCAAGAAGGGGCACTGGGCTATGCCACTGAGGCCTTACCCTTCACTAGGGTGGAGGACTCAGAGGGAGGTTTGGCATTCACACAAAAGGATGCTCCGGGAGATGGGAGGGACGAAGGGGAGGCACTGAGAGAGGGAGGGGGAGGAAAGGGAGTGAAAGGAAGGGAGGAATGGGGAAGAGTGCAAGGGGGGACTAGAGAGGGAGAGGATGAGGGCACCCATTAAGCTTGTATAATTAGGAAAAAAAATAAAATGTGGGAGAAAAAAATAAAATTATCAGAATGACTCTTGGTGATTTTTTAAAAATTTTTATTATTATTATTATTATTTATTCAACTGTGTGCATGTGTGTGTGTATGTGTGTGCGCGCGTGCGTGTGTGTGTGTGTGTGTGTGTGTGTGTGTGTGTGTGTGTGTGTGTGTGTGTCTGTGTATGTGTAGAACCACGGAGGAATTTGCGAACCACCATGGACGCCTCCACCTCCTTCTGCCCCGGGATTCACAGGCTCCGCCCTACCAGGACCAGAAGCGCAGGCCGCCCCAGCTTCTGCCTGGCGTCTACACTGGGATCTGGGATCTGAACTCAGGACCGACCGCCTGCAAGGCGGAGGCTTAACCCCTGAGCCACCTCTCCAGCCCTGACTCTTGGTGATTTTATATATGTGTAAGAAATGGACTAAATTACTGGACACTCTTAGAGAAAAGTTTGTATAATAACAAACATATAAGACTTAGGAAAAGAACACTAGACAGAATATATAAATCAGATCAAATCAAGTCCCAAGTAAGTTTCTTCTTGAAACTAAAGTTTCAAAAGAGAAACAATCTAGCAATGTGATCACTGTCTTGTAAGGCAATGCAGTACTCACTCTTCTCCAACATTGCCCTTAGCAGGGAAACACATTTGATGCCCACAATAGCTGTGGGAGCATCTCAATTTATATTTTCTAAAGAAGCAAGATATGGATTTTGATCAAGATTTCAGGGATCATCAGAAGTAGGCTGGTCCCCACCAGGCCATAGAGACACAGCACCTACTTGCCTTGTGTCCCCAATGTAGCTGTGAAGTTACATTTGGAGAATCGAGTTTGAAATAATGGGGGGGAGGGGTGAACCAGAAGCACACATCCAGCCAGTGGAGGAATGTGGAGACAGCATTCTGGAAGAAAGTGATACAGTGACCATGAAAATATTATCATGGGGGCGGCAAGAGAGCTCAGTGGGTAAGGCACCTGCTAGAAAAACTGGTGACCTGAGTGAGTTCAATACCCAGAAGTCCCCATGGTGGATGGAGAGAATTGATTTTCTAAACTTCTCCTCCGACCTCCACCTCTATTCGTGCATCATGGCATGCATGTTCTCTCTCTCTCTCTCTCTCTCTCTCTCTCTCTCTCTCTCTCTTTCTCTCTCTCTCTCTCTCTCTATCTCCACATCTGTCCCTCTCTGTCCTTCTGTCTCTTTCTCCCCCTCTCATTCTCCCCTTTCTTAGATAAATAAAGAAAACTTTCCCTGTGTGTGTGTCTATTTTTCTGTCTTTCTCTCCTTTCTTAGATAACCAAACAAACAGATACATAAATGAAAGAAAGAAAGAAAGAAAGAAAGAAAGAAAGAAAGAAAGAAAGAAAGAAAGAGAAAGAAAGAAAGAAAGAAAGGAAGGAAGAAAGAAAGAAAGAAAAATAAGGACTGGGACAAGTGTGGCCAGACAATATCCCCTGGTCTCTGCTCAGAACAGAGCTGTCATGTCCAATTCCATGAATCCTGCACAATAGGTGGCTTATTCATATTTCACCGTGGATGAGAGAAAATGTCAAGAAACAGTATAGATCCCTGAGGCACTCCTTAAGGCTCAGGCCATTGAGCTTCCTTCCTGAATGATTGGCCCAGCAGATGCACATGCACTTGACAGTACAGGCAGCTAACATGGGCCACTTGTGCAAAAAGATGTGAAACTAGGAGGACGACTGATTGTAAAGGAGAGTGAGTGAAGTGGAACAGGAAGGAGAGGGGCGGGTTGGGTAATTAGAGGTAAAAACACATAAATTCATTGCATTGATGTATGAAAGCGTCAAAGAATAAAAAAATAAGTAATATCCTAATGGTATTCTGGAATACTATGACTGTCTCTTTGGAGCCTGACTTAGAAGTCTAGGAGATAACTGCAAGGAAACACCTAGGAAACAGTAGATTTTTCTCCCTGGGACTTAAAAAAAGGAGTATTTTTTTAGTACCTATAAAGCCTAAATCAAAGCACATCAAATCACACTTAGGAGTACAGGGAAAAGAAGAGAGGATAAAGGGCAGGGCAAAAGGGAGAAAAAAGAGCTTATAGAAAGAGTCACGTACAGCTACATATTTCTGCATAGTTTGTGTCTGGAGTTACTGAGATACTGTCAGATTCTGGTTTCTGTGTCATTTGGAGATGACTGTTGCTGCCTTTTTAGTCTACTTTAAATGTGGGGGAAAAAGAGGTGAATCAACCATCAAAACACAGCTAAATCTAGTAACAATTAAAGCAGCGTAGACATTGCATCCCCAAACAATTGCTGTTTGCCTTTAAAGGAAGATCTACTGGGGATGGTCCAGTTGAAAGCCAAGTTAGACTCTTGGGGCATTGTGGAATCTAAGTGGGCAGGGAATACTCCAGAAATGAGATGGAGACATAGAGAGAGAGGAGGAGGAGGAGGAGAGGGGAGAGGAGAGAGGAGAGAGAGAAGAAAGGGGAGAGGAGAGGAGAGGAATAGCTCTTAGTTTCAAATCTGCAAATCCCAAAGTCGTATCTTTTCTTTTTGACAGTGGAGTAAAGTTAACAGCATGTAAACAAATGTGTGCTGATCTCAGAGGAAGGTGGCTTCTCAGAGATTCAGCTCCGGCATTGTCAAGATATCAGGAGGGCCACAGCTTGGGTTTCACTCGGACTCAGGGTAAGATCTGGTACAGAAGAAGAAAGGGGCCAAGGAAGACTGAATGACTGAGTTGCTGTGGGGTCCAGGCTATGGGAAAGAGTCAATGAAGGCTCCTGACCTTGGTATTTCCTGACTAAGCGGGGTTGCCTGGTGTTGAATCACAGATGAATCAGAGCGCAGTTCAATCTCCTGGAACTAATGAGGAGTTGCCACTCTGCCCATGATACGGACCACAGGCAGTCTTCAAAATAGAGGTTCCCCCCCGTAGAGGATCAGAGGCACATAGATCTGTCATCCTAGAAATATGGCTAATTTCCTGGGCTGCCTGACAAGTAAGAAAATGTCTTGTGTCTTTCTTCAGAAGCCCATGCTTTGCTGAGACAGTCAGAAAATAAGCTGTAATCTATACTCAAGTGACATAGCCAAACGCTTTCTGGAAAAGGAAGGGCTTTAGGTTGACAGTGAAGTCTTTGGAGGTAGTACTGATGCCATAAAAATGACACATAGAGGACGTGACATGTTTGAGAGTTTGTATTTCCTGGGTAGCCAGAGACCTGGAGATTATAACCCAATCTTCAAGCAGCAGGGAACTGTACAGTAACAAAGGCAGCTCAGGAACACAAAGGAAGGGCGCTGTTGATCCCAGTGGAAGGTTGACCCCAATGGAAGCTCTCAGTATTTCATTCTTCTCCTGTTGCGACCTAAGAAGAGGATTTTCCATTCATTCATCAACAATGCCTCTGACCAGAGTAGGTAAGAGTAAATTTTTATTTCTATGCTTATTATACTTTGAATGATGTTAGAATACTTGGGATGGGAATGTAGCTGAGATGGTAGTGTGCTTGCTTGGCATGCACAGAGCTCTGGGTTCGAGCCTCATTATCACATAAACCACATGTGTTGGCACATGCTGGAGGTCCCATCACTTGGGAGGGTAGATGAAAGAGGATCATGTAGCCCAGGTAGCCTGAGGATGACCTTGAACTTCTGATCCTCTGGCTTGTAATTCCCTCTGGCTTGTAATTGAACTTAGTTTGGGCTTTCTGGTAGCTAATGCAAGAAAAGAGGTCATAAGCTATTCATGATTGTGTAGGATGCCACGTGTGTGTCCATTCAAAGAAATGTGTGTGATGCAGCAGTGTGGGGGTACACCTAGCAGGTGGGTGGTGTGGTGGAAGAATGGTGGCTGGACGGTTAATGCATGTTTCAAAAACAAAACAAAAGGCCACCATCAGCAGAGTGCCGAGGTTCACATCTGTAATACCAGCATTTGGGAAGCAATTCCATCGACACACTAGGATTTCCATCAGTTGGAGACCAGCGTAGGCTTCATAGTGAATGCCTGGCTATTCTAGGTTACAGATTATAGAATGAGACTCTGTCTCAAACAAAAGAAGTTGGAAAACAGGCAAAAGCATAAACTCTAAATCAAAACCCAAATTTCCTTGCCGAGATAAAGAAAGAAGTGTTTGGGTTGGTAGGGGTGTGTGCATTGAGAACACAGACATTTATCCCTTGTATAACAGAGATGCTATATGCAGACCCAAGGTTTTTGAGTTCTTGACACAGAATTGAGACCCTTTTCTGCTTTTATTTTTCTAGTTTTACAAGCACATTGAGTACTTATTCCTGCTTCCCTCCCTTCCTTCTCCTTCCCACTCCTTCCCTTCCCTTTATCAATCCCTCCCATTCTCCTGCCTGTCTGCTTCTATGGACCCCAAGATTCCCTCTGGCTTGTATTTTTTGTGGGAGTTAGGCCTCTGTGGAACACTGAGGTGTCCCTCTTTGGGTCAACCCACCTGATAGGGGCATTTCCCTTCACTTATCAGCTCTCGTCCCCAAGGTTTCCACCGTTATGTTCTTTTCTCTCTTGAGTTCCTCGATATTCTATAGGGCATGTTGGTATGTCAGTCTTGATGCAGGTCTGGTAAGGACAAATCTCACTGCAGTGAGTTGTTGGATACAGCAATCCTGCCTTGAATGGAGTGTCTTGTCCAGCGGTGAATCTTCCCATCTTTAGGTTCTTACAATCTCACCGTCCCCTCTTCCATGAAGTTCCCAAAGTCTTAGATGGGGAGAGGTTATTTGGCCTGGTTCTGGGTGAGCGTTCCTGGGTCAACGGTTCTCTGCATTATGGTTGGGCATTGCTGTCCACTTCACTGTTTTTTCAGTGTCCTCGGCCACATCCTTTTCCACTTTTAAATTCACTTGAAACTATTGAACAGAGTCACATATTTGACAGCGAGAATCCCTAGAACTGAGGTTCAATGACCAGATTTAATTTTGAAGTGCAGGTTCTTTGTGTTTTCAAATACCAGTGGAGATACATTGACTATGTATTGGAGTCAAAAGCTGGAATTTTTCACAAAACTTTTAAAAGGCTTTTAAATGTGAGCTGAATTCTCAAGGGTTAATTTTAAAAAAGAGGTAAGGATAAAGAAAAGGAAAGGAAGAAGGTGGTGGGAGGAGAAAGAGCAAGGGCATTTGTGCAAGAAGCTTAGCTTGACAACAAGCTATGTGTGTCTGCAAAAGAGCATTATAAAGAAATCTAGGGAGCTGGTGAGATACTTGGTAGGTAAGGCACTTGCTTGCAAGCCTAGAGGCTTAAGTTTGATTCCTGGAGCGTTCCTGGTAGAAGGAAAGACCCAAGTTCTGCTATCTTCTAAGCTCCACCCATGCACCATGGCATGTGTATGCATTTCTCTCTCTCTCTCTCTCTCTCTCTGTTTCTCCTGCTTACTTGCTCCCTCCTCTCTCATATAAGTAAAATATATTTTTAAAAGTCTAGATTTAGCCTACCTAGGCCTGTACCCTTGACGAGTGCCTGTCTTGAGGCCCAGCCTAGGGCTGAGCTGTGGACTGCAATGGTTGCTGCTCACTGGCTGAGTAGTTATGTACCAGGGCAAATAGGCAGGAGGGGTGGTGTGACCCCAGGAGATGGATACCCTGAATCTATTTGTCCCACCTTCTCCAGCCTATTTCTGTCTCGGGTCAAATATAACCTGTACGGCAGGGTGGAGGCCGGGTCTTGGGACAGGCAGTAAAACCTTCCCTTAGTGAGTCAGGAAGAGGAAGAATCAACTCTCCAAGTGCTGGAGAGTCCAGACAGATCAGAGGACAGAATGGTAGCACTGAAGTCAGAAGAAGGGAATTTCCAGAAACACACAAACAAACAAACAAAGAAAAGAATAGCCAACGGGTTTAATGCAACAGAGATGAAGTGAAAGCTATCAGTTGATTCAGGAATTAGAAGTGAGTTTTCAAAATTTATTTTGTGTGTGTGTGTATGTGAAGAGAGAGAGAGAGAGAGACAGAGAGAGGGAGACAGAGAGAGAAGGAGAGGGAAAGGGAAAGGGAGAGAAAGAAAGAGAGAAATTGATTATGTGTATCCCTGTGGAGGACCAAGGGTGACTTCTAGAATCATTCTGAATTGCTTCTACCTCCTTTTTGCCTCATCCTGCGATTTTCCCGGCTCTGCCACCAGCCTCCAACCTCTGTCGTTTCTGCCTGGGATTTTCACGTGGAACCTAGGAGTTGCACTCAAAACCTTCTGCTTGCAAAGCAGAGTCTTAACCCCTGCGCCATCTCTCCAGCCCAGAAAGTCAGTTTTCATCCATCATTGAGGTGGTCCATGGGAGTAGAAAGCACAGAGGGAAGCTGAATGGCTTGTCATAATGAATAGGAAATGGTTGCTCTGGGCAATAACAGCAATGTAGGATCAATGGCAATCGCCTATCTGTACCAGTGGATATGAAGCTGTAGAGTAGAGTGAAGAATGGAAGTAGAAAACACAGGTTGAGCCAGTACTTTGTGTAGTAAGATCATACAGCAAGCAGTACTTCCCCAGCCTTGCAGCTGTGCAGAGAAGGACGGCTTATCCAGAGGCATATAAGACTGTGTTATGGATTCAAGGGTAGGCAGACATGGTAGGTCACGTCAGCAGCCCCTGAGAAGTCAGAGATTGGGTTCCCAGGGAGGGAGAAGACAGGAGGGACCACTTGAAGAGGTTGTCTTCATGAGGACCAGAAAGGGATCTGACTCAGAGGACTGGTGACAATGTTGGAGTTGACAGAGGATGTTCTGATCACCAGTCATCTTCATCCCAGCTTAGAGATGGTGGAGATTATATGAGTCTACAGGTTCAACCGAAGGTCAAGGTGCTGAGCATGATGCATTCTAGTGTGAGAGCAATGGAAGAAATGTACAGATTTCTTGATTGGCTAAGACAAGGCTGGACGTTTTAAAGAGACTTTGGGGGGCAGGGAGCTAGAGGCATCGAGGTGGTCTCAAAGGGGTATAAGGGGTTCTGAGGACTATTACATATATGGGGGCCAGGCATATTTGTTCTCTTCATTCTTTTAAAAGTGGGGTCAAACTGCTCTTTGGGGAAGGATGAAGAAAGACAAGGCAGATGCCACAGATTGTTCAAGGTCACACAGATTGCTCAAGGTCACACAGGTTCTTGGTCAATTCAGCCAAACATTATCATCCATGTAGTATGATCCCCAGGGACTGTGCTGTTTACAGTTCGCATGCCATTGGGTTTCATCTGTTACTTTGAGACTTAGGAGCTGAACTTCTGGACACCCCTATGAAGAATCATTTAGTTAAGACAGGACTCTGGGCAAGTCTATAAGATAACATCTTGATTGTTTAATTGATCTGGGAAGACCCAGCCCACAGTGCACAGGGCCATTCTCTGGGCAAATGGATAAAATGGAGAGTTAGTCAGCATTTTGGCAAGCTGGTGAGCTAGAAAGCAGATATACACAATTGGTCCTTTTTTTTTTAATACATTTTTTATTATTTCCGCTCATACAAACTTAATAGGTACACCAGTTCCCTCCCTCCCTCCTCCTCCCCCCGAACTCCCTGCTCCCCCTCCCTCCCTCCCCATCCCCCAGTACCTCCTCCCAATTCCCAGAGAGTCCTTTATTGTGTATGCCTAACTCTCCTCTTGGTCCTCCTCTCCGATGACGTACAAGGACCCAGTGGTGTTTCCCTGAACCCTTTCTCGTGTTCCCCTTAAGCATAGGAACACTACTGTGGCTGTCAATCCCTTGCCTCCAAGGATCTTGGTGCCTTTAGCTGATGCTAGACTTTGTGAGGTCATTAGTGTGTTGGACATTGCACAGGGCATGCAAAGTCCTATTATGATTACTTCGGCCCTAACTAGTGTGAGAATCTTGCAAATCATTGCTCCTCCCATCCTTTTGCTCTTACAATCTTACCGCCCCCTCTTCCGCAAATGTCCCTGAGCTTCAGGATGGGGGGAGATTAGTCTGGCCTAGTTTTATGTGTTTGATATAGAGTCTCTGAAGTTCTGGATTGTGGTTTGTTGATTTTCTTTTGCAGTTTTGCTGCTCCTGCAATGCCCTTCACTCCATCCTGATGGGCACTGTATGTCACCCCCTGGTCAGAGACAAAAAGCTGTTAAACTGGAGTCTTGTTATAATAGCACATTCAAGGGTAGATGTAATAAAAGCAGGAAACCTCAGTGAGGGAGGGGTCAGTCACCCATTTGCAAAATGATCACCTTTCATCTGCCAGACTATATGCCCTCCCCTTCTGGTGAGATCATACCCCCTCAGTTGTACATGATCAGGAACAAACGTCTGTGAACTTAACCAGGTGTCACATTACTTACTTGCATTCCTTGGAGGCCTATTTTCTCTGCTGTAACATGGTCCCCTCTCTCCTTGTGTCTGGTGTGGCTCTCCAACCCCATCCCTCCTGTTCATAATCCTTGCAATTACTGTATTACATAGGTTTACATTTGAGTGTCTCAATGTGGGCTGGGTGAGTTTGGTACTAGGAGCCACCTATTAGGGAGTACATATGGCGCTTAACTTTCTGGGTTTGGAATACTTCACTTAATATAACAATTGGTCCTTTTTACCTTCTGCTCTTGGTGTTTTGATGCAGCCAGTTTCCTAGACTCATGCTCATGGTAACCATAACCTGGAACTGTTAAAACAATGAAATCGTTTGTACCCCAAAATTGTTTGGGTTAGGCATATATACAGAAACAGAATAGGAAGCTAGAATAAAGATTGGCACCTGAGAAATGGATATTGCTACATGACTAAAATAGCTAGGATCAAGGAAGTAGAGGGTTTGTAGTTTGGTAGTGATATATTCTTGTTTAAGATTCCAGTACTGAGCAGAAGAGGTATTCGTATGTCAGATGGCAATAATGTTATTCTCAATAACCAAAAAAGTAGAAGTGTCCATTGTTTATGATGAATGGATACAAACAATGCACCAAGAAATGCAAACTAAATAGCTATAAAGTAAGTTCATTAGGGGCTGGAGAGATGGCTGAGGGCTCAAGCTTTTGCAAGTAGCAGAAGGACCTGAGGTTGATTCCTAGATCCCACATAAAAATGCCAGGTGGCAATGTGGCAGCCTGCACTTCTGGCCCTGGAAGGCAGAACCTAGAAATCCCAGAGCAAAACAATAAGAAGGTGGAGCAATTCAGCATGGTTCCCAGTATCAGCTTTGGGCCTCTGCTGGTGTACACAGTGTCCTCTTCTCATCATAGACACCCACGCCCACACATGTATACAAGCTAAAAGTGACAGTCATTTCATGTTCTATTTCTCAAACAGTTTTCAGCAGCCAGCTCTTTCTGGGTGATTGAATAGTAAGGGTGCTATGGAAGTCAGCCATTGAGTGCAGATGGGCTGTAAAACCAGTTGAATGTGAGGAGGCAGAGTGGGCAGGGGCAGGAGCTGAGCAGTCACCCATCAGGAGTGCCAGGTCCTGACATCTGTCTGTCCTCAGGGGTGGTACCCGTGCCAGTAGCAGATCCAATGTCTTGAGCATATGGAGGAAGCAAACCAGACTGGGCTCATCCTCTTCCACTTCCGCCCCTTCTCCAAACTCCCCGAAGTGCAAATGCTGCTCTTTGTGATCTTCCTTGTTATGTACCTGGTCAGCATCGGCGGAAACGTGTCCATCTCCCTCACCATCTGGTTCCACCGGGGTCTCCACACGCCCATGTATTTCTTCCTGGCGAACCTGGCCGTTCTGGAGACTTTCTATTCTTCTACCATTGCTCCTCTTACTCTGGCTAGCGTCTTCTCCGTGGAGAGGAACGTTATCTCCCTGCAGGGCTGTGGGGCCCAGATGTTTTTCTTCATCTTCCTGGGCAGTGCCGACTGCATCCTGCTGGCCGTCATGGCTTATGATCGGTTTGTGGCCATCTGTCATCCTCTGCGCTACACCCTCATCATGAGCTGGCGCCTGTGCGTGTGGCTGGCCCTGGGGGCCCTGCTGTTGGGGTTCGCCCTGGCCATGCAGCTGACTGTGCTCATCTTCCGACTCCCTTTCTGCAGCAGTAAGGAAATCAGTTTATTCTACTGCGACGTCCTCCCCGTCATGAGACTGGCCTGTGCGGACACCCGTGTCCACGAGGCCACGCTATTTGTGGTCAGTGTCACGGTCCTGACCATCCCCTTCCTCCTCATCACTCTGTCTTACATCTTCATCGTGGCCGCCATCCTGAAGATCCGCTCGGCAGAGGGGCGGCACAAGGCCTTCTCCACCTGCTCCTCCCACGTGACCGTGGTCCTCCTGCAGTACGGATGCACGAGCCTCATCTACTTATGCCCCAGCTCCAGCTATTCTCCTGAGCGTGGTCAGGTGGTCTCTGTGGTCTACACCTTCATCACCCCCATGCTGAACCCCCTGATCTACAGCATGAGGAACAGAGAGCTGAAGGATGCTTTGAGGAGGGCGGTCACCAAGGTCCTCCTGCTGGAGACACGGCGATCGCTCTGAATGCCTCCCTTGGCAGACACGCGGAGCTGACTGCAAGACGGACAGACGGGGCTGGCTTGCCACTGCGGTACTCTCAGTCTTGCTGAAGTCGAGCTTCTTTTCTCAGACTCATCCAAGTCATCTCTAAAACTGGAGTGGGAAACAAAGACTCGCCTATATCTTCATTATGAGGTAGTAATGAAACACGTCAGGTGAACGACTTGTTCACTAGAGCAGAGTCGCGTCTTTCCCAGGCGGCACACAGCTGCATCTTACTTTGGGCTTTTCTTTAGCTACAGTTGTTTGATTGTTGGTAATCACCAGCATTGCGTTTGTGGCGTCCAGCCTCGAGGCAAGAATAAACTAGGACTACTCCAGCCATAATCTTATGACTCCCACTTTGTAAATGCTGTGTTTTCAAAATAATTAGCCTTTCTTTCGTTGGCTTTTTCTTTTCCAGGGAAAGATTCTGGGAAAAGCCTTGGTGCTCCACGGTTTTTGGGATTCACTTTCCTGGTTATTTTAATCAGAGCCTCTCAGTCTTCATCTCCATCTCTAGTTTATCTGCCTGGAAAACACTGACTGAATGATGTCTTCTCGGCACTCATTGCCCTCCCCCGAGTACAATGGAAGGTTCTGCATATGGTTGCTCAGTCTTCCAAATGGAAAGCCAGTTGCCCTGCATGGCTTGCTGTATTTATTACGAAAAGGTCTTTCACCTGCAGTTCCTTTGACCATCCTGCTGTAGGAGAGGCATCTAGATGTTCTGTGCTTTCTGCAGGTTCTTGGCAAGAGATTTCCTCACTGAGTCTTTGTGTTTTTCTTACCATGTTCTCTGGGTGGAGTACTTTATACATCATTATGGGGATCGAAGAGACTGTATGAAACTTTAAAAGTAAATCATGATACAAATAATTTACCTAGAAAGTCATAGCACAGGTATATGGTACATGAAGATTGGTGTAAAGAAAAAACATCTGTGTACTAGTTACATACAGGTGTCAGCTTGACAACTGAGGGCAAGCTCTGGGCACATTTGTAAAGAACTGGTTGCACAGTCAAGCTCGAAGCGAGCCTGCAGGAGAACAGCTTATTGATGTGGGGGGATCCAGCCCCTGGTAGGGGTCGCACCATTCCCTGGGCAGGTGGATAAGGCAGAAGGAGCTGCTTCAGTGTCTGGTCATGCTTCAGTGTACTGAGTGGACTCGCCCATCCTGGGCTGGTGTGCCTCTCTCTCAGGGATCCCCGTGGATATGGTGTGGCTGGTTCTCTTGGCTCCTGGTGTTGGTATGAGCTCTCCCCTCCAGCTGGACTATGAATCATAACAGAATCAGAGGGAAGATCTATGACAGAACCCCCAAGCTGTTTGGTCATGGATCAATTGACAACATGCAGACAAACCAAGTAATATATATTTATTGAGAAAAACACACTATCTTATAGTGTCTCAACACAGTGACAAAAATTCATCCTTCGAGCCATATAGAGAGGCAGTTGTGTTTAATTTTATGAGCCTGGATGTAAAAATTTCTTTCCTACGTGGGGAGACAGGAAAGGATCCTTAGTTTGTTTGCTACTAGCCAGTGGGTCTCTGTTTCTTTATCTATTTGCAGTAGCCATACGAGGTGACTAACACACAATTACTACTCTCAAGCTGTTGGTGGTCTAGCCAGGGAGAAAGTTGTGTAAGTAACTAGGTATTGAACAAGATAGAGTGAGCTTTATAGTGACCTAAGCTGGGGACTGGAGATGTAGCTTGATTGGTTCATTTCAGTGGAACAAAGTTTTACGTTTCAGCATTTAGGAGGTGGAGACAGGAGCATGAGAAGTTCAAAGTCATCCTCTACTACATAGTGATTTCCAGTCCACCTTTGAGACCTTGTCACAAGAAGAGGGATTTTTTTTTTTTTTTGACATGAACAAGTTGTAGTTCCCTTGTCATGGTTCGAATGTGAGTTGTTCCCCACAAGGCTCATGTTTGCATCTTTAGCTGTTGTTAATGTTTGGGAAGGTCATGGCACCCTTACAGCCTTGCTGGAGGAAGGCACGTCACAGGGGGCGGGCCTTGAGGTTAGTTAGCCCCACCCTGCTTCCCCTAGTTGTCTCCTCCAGCAGTCTGCTGCCTGCTCTCCATCACAGATGTGACTGAAGCCGCCTCCAGCTTTTGCTGCGTCCCATGCCTTTTCCGCCATAATGGACGGTGCCCCCGCTCTGGAACTGCAAACCAAATAAATCTCCCTTTCACCCCTTAAGTAGCTTGAGTTTGAATGTTGTCTCACAGCAGTGGAGAAAAGTAACAGTGACACCCTGAGGTGAAATTCAAGAAGGGTCCATGTCAAAGAAGGAGTATTGACCTCATTAGGCACGACGCAAAGACCTCAGGCAAAAGATGAAAGGCCTGAAAGGAAGATGTGGGGTCACAGTAGAGGTGGTTTTTGTGAGGCTGATGATGGGGCTGTGGTCTTGGGTTGACAGCAGGTAGGACTAGTGTAAGATTGTGCAAGGAGTTGCACAGTCATATCCTAGGAACAGTCTACACTCCCTCCTTTATATAGCTGAGCCACTAGTACATTTTAATAAGAAGAGACATAGGAGTCACATTTCAGGAAGACTCATTTAAATAAATATTTTATTTGTGCATGCGTGTGAGTGTGAGAGAGAGAGAGTGTGTATGAGTGTATGTGTGTGTGTGTGTGTGTGTGTGTGTGTGTGTGTGTGCCTGTGGAGACCCAAGATTGACATCAGGAATCCTGAATTGTTATACTTCCTTATTGCTTTGCTCTGGGGTTTTAGGCCTGGAAGTATAGGCTGCTGCCATTTCTGCCTGGTGTTTTTATGAGGAATTTGGAATCCAAACTCAAGTCTTTTTGCTTCCAAGACAAAGGCTTTGTCTCCTCATCTATTTCTTCAGCACTTAGAGAGAGATAGAGAGACAGAGAGAGAGAGAGAGACTGACAGAGAGAGAGAGAGAGAGAGAGACATAGAGACAGAGAGAGCGAGCGCTAGAGATAGAACGAGCTCACATACCAGGAGATGGTTGTCTCCTTCTTGGTTTTAAATTCCGGTTGACAGGTCTGTGTTCCTTATGCATGAGCCTTCTTACTGGCTCAGACAGACTCACTTAATAAATCTACTAAACACTACTGAGGGTGTGTGTTTGGGTCTGTGCTTGGGTTTGCGTGGGGCCACACAGCAAGAAGGATGATGCCCTTACAGAGCTAACAGGAGGTGTGGGAGCCAGAGAAACTCTTCCTCCCCCAGTTAGCTTTGTAACGCGGGAGAGTCTGATGAAGATGTCTTGGGTACCAGAGAAGTCCATTAAGGAACATTCACCTCGGTCTTGGGAGTCTCTACACTCTGGAACCTGGAGAAATGGTAGGCGTGGTCTACGCTGATATAGGGAAGAACAGAACTTCAACAAGGTGAAACTGCTTAATTCTGGCATGAATTTGGCACATGGCAGCCACTGAGTTGGCCTATGGCTTATAACCTGTGTAATCTGGTTGCCTGGCATGTGTGACTACTAATTTCTAAAAACAGAATATAGCAAAAGTGACAGAATATCATTTGAGATTCAGCCACAAAAAAAGCATAGTGACCTTGTCCTCTCCTCTGTCTCTTTCTCTCTCCCTTTCTCTTTATCTTTCTCACCTTCCTACTTTGATACAATCCGGCTGCCTTGCTGTGAGCTTCCCACAGAGAAGAACAGAGGCAAATTCCCTGTCAAGGACTACCCAGGAGCAAAGGTCTTTGGTTCAATAGCACTAGGAAAGCAAATCCTGCCAACCACCCTGTGTGACCTGGAGACTGAGACCACAGTCCCAGGTGACATTTTATGCTGCCTCCTGAGCGGTCCCTGCAGAGCTACACCTGGATGGGTCCACAATAGAAACGTTGAGATAATAAATGTTTGTGTTGCAAGCTTCTGGGTTTTAGAGTGAACTAAGGTGAAGGAACCCACAGCTAGTACCATCCGTGACGGGGAGTGAACTTGTAAGTCAGGAAGTTCATGTTCTGTCCTCCTTGAAGTGGGGGAGAGTTATTTGTTGGGGATGGAGAAGACCTGCCTCTTCAAGTCAGTTGGATCTTTGATATCTGTAACCAGTGCCATGCCTGGAGACTCGGCCTCAGTTAATCCTAAACTAGACCCTTTCTGTATATCAGATGCAGGGAAAGAAACAGGCTCAGAGGGAGTGAGAGGAAACACAAATCCAAATCCAGTAGATTCTCTCTTAGTTTGTTGGTAAAGGTGAAATTAAAAATTGGTACTTTTTTTGCGGGGGGGTGAGAGGATGAAGGCTATAGATCAGTTGGTAGAGTGCTTGTTGAACACGCAGTAAACTTGGGGCTTAATCCCCAGTAGTGAATACTCTAGGTATGTAGATATACGTTCCTGTAGCCCCAGCGCGGGGAAGATGGAGGTAGGAAGGACAGAAGTTTAATATTGTCTTCTAGGGGTTCATTCAATGTTGTCTTCTAGGCGTTCAAGCCCCCATGAAACCCTGTGGTGGGGAAAAGACTACGCAAAATAACAACAACAAAAAAATTCAAACCCGAACCAACTCCCCCTCAAAACAGTTGGCACATTTATTAATAATCAAAATACAAATATTGGAATTAAGCTGATTTTTTTTAAATTGGGGGAAACAGTGGTCCGAAGGCCCACTTGGTGGGAAATTAAATGCCCTTGTTAGGCAGAAAAGTAAAAATACATCAGAAACAAGGGGTCCCTGCTGAACCTAGAACCTTAAGCCACCATTTAACTACTTGGGACTTAAAGGATCCAGTGGACTTAACATTGGTCACTTCTCCTGCCCAGGGACATCTCTTCTGGCTGTTCTTTCATCTCATAATTACCTGATTTTTTTTCCAGTATCATGTACAGGACTAACAGATGGAATCCCAACTTCCTCCTGCTCTGGAAGAACACATATTCGTATAATTAACAAGTTAAAATTTCTGTCTAATGGAAAGTGTAAGTGATTTTGAATTCTGTAACAATTACCTTCCGATAGCATGCAAGAATCAAAGATGGGCCTTTCTTCCTGGGTTCCTGGCTTCTGTCTGCTCTCAAGAGGGCTCATCACATTGTCTTCATGTTTACAGACTAACCAACCATCTTTGACTCCTGCATTAAAATGTCCTCTTAAGGGAGATGAATCATCAGTTAAATCCTCTGCCTCCCAAACCAGAGGATCTGAGTTCAGATCCCTGATCCTACTGGCACACATGCTCAAGTCCATTTCTATACATATGTCCATGGATAAAAAATAATAACCCTGGGTTGGAGAGAGAGCTCAGGGGTTAAGACTCTGCCTTGAAAGCAGACAGTCCTGAGATCAGATCCTAGGTCCCACCCAAAAATGGTGTGGGCCTGCTCGTAGGCTCTGGTGGGTGGAGCTTGGGAAATCCCAGAGTGAAGCAAGAAGAAGGTAGAAGCAATTCAGGATGATTCCCGAAGTCACCTTTGGCCCTCCTCAGGGATACAGGGTGCCCCCTGATGTACACACACACACACACACACACACACACAAAATAAAAAAAATTAGAATTATTATGTGTTTTGGTCATTCTCTTTGGCGAAAAAATAAATGGCGATGTCAGGTGGCAGATATTTTGTGCAGCGACTCACATGTGACTCAGGCCTCCTAACTCTGTGTTCAACAATGGCACCATTGTTTAGAACAACTCTTTTTTCAAGGGAAAGCTGTATTGTGAAGAAGTTTCAGTTTCTAGCTCAGGTGGTAAAGCATTTGCCTAGCACATTCAAAGCCCTGATCTTGGTCCCCACTAAATGAATGCCAGGTTGCGGCAGCACATGCCTGTAACCCCAGCAATGGGGATATGGATGTGGAAGGATCAGAAGTGGTTTCAAGGCAGGGTCTCTCTTGCTTCTGCTCCTGTGTTCCATCTGAGGCCTCCTGGACCATCCTCTGTTTTCCATCTCCCATCTCAACACAGGATCGCTGGGGTTACTGACGTGAGCCACAGCATCTGGCTTTTTACTGCAGGTCATGTCATTTTGTGAAGCCTCCACCCTGGCTGGAATGTGGCGATTCCCAGAAGCAATCACACACCCTAAATGACCCTAATGGCCTCCAGAGAGGACTGTCTTTTGCATGACATTTTTTGACTCTCTATCCCTGCCCTCCTTCCTTAGCAATGTCTGGAGTTTGTAAAGATATTCCTCTCTCCCATTTGTCAGAGTGCTGGGCAGATTCTATCCCGCTATGTCATGCTAGCACCCAATTCTCTCCAACTTCAAGCCCTCTGATTCCCTCAGCTTTAACAAAACTTGTATTTGTTGAGTCCCTCCTTGAGTGAGGGTCCCTGTATAAGGGACTGCCCAGTTGACCTTAGCGATGGTTCTAGAGTGACTCTCCATTTCTTTTCCTGGGGACTTAACAGGTTCTGGGGATTGAATTATGGCAATATGGTTTGCTTGGCAATCAGTGTTACCTGCTGAGCTACCTCCCTTCTCCCAGCATGTTTTTAGGGTCTCTCAATGACTTGCAAGGCTGACTGGCTAGCTGGTAAGCACCAGGGAGCTATCTATCTCTGCCTTCTCAATGCTGGGATTACAAGCATGCATCACCATCTCCAATTTTTATTAATTAATTTCATTTAAAAATATTTTATTTATTAGAGAGAAACGGAGAAAGGCACATATATGCATCATAGGGACTTCCAGGAATCAAACTCAGGTTGTCAGGTTTATGACCAGGAACCTTATCCACTTAGCTATTTCACCATGTTGCAGGACAATGGGGAATGTCCCTTCATGGTCGCCAAATGTTGCAGAGAAATGGTCTTTTCGGCTGTCCCATCTGGGTCATCAGATGTTGCGTGGACAGGAATCAACGGTCCCAATGTTGTGGGGTTCTTGTGTTCTGGAGTTGAAGATTGAAACCAGAACATGTGTAGAGGATTAAGGTAGAGTTTATTAAAGAAGAGAAAGTTTGGAACTCATGGTCTCCAGACATGGAGTGCCATGGCTAGGACGCCCTGGAGAACTCATGGTGTCTAGGCATGGACTCCATGAGGAGCAGGCAAGGAGCTAGACAAGTGCCACAAGGGGCTAGGCTGCCAGGGCCAGGCATATTTATACACCTAGACAAGCTCGGAAAACTGGCTTTTTCCCATTGGTTAACTCCCATTGGGACCCAATCCAGTTGCTCTTGGGCCCACATGGGCTAGAAGTTGTTTGGGGATGACCTTCAGGAATTCCAAAGACCTTTTAAGACCTTTAGAGACCCATCCGAGAGCATAGCTGCTCTAATCCTGCCTCAACCAGCCCAACAATTTTTTAAAGCGTAGGTTCTAGAAATTAAACTCAGATCCTCATGCTTGTGTGGTGAGCACTTTACTGCCTAAACAATTTGCAAGCCTCAATTTAAATATGTTAAATGTCTACACAAAGGCAAGGAATAATGATAGAAGTTACAGGAAAGGAAACCTGGTTCTGTATAACAACTTTTGTCTAAACCTAATTTTTGTTATTTATTTGCATATGTATGTCCAGGTCTGTATCTATCAGAGGGCACTGTGTGTGCATGTAGAGGCTTACGAGTGACTTCAGGAATCATCCTGGATTGCTCTACCTTCTTCTCTGCTTTGCTCTGGAGTTTTCCAGGTTCAGCCTTCCAAGACTGGAAGTGCAGATTGCTGCCATTTCTGCCTGGAGCTTTTATATGGGATTCCAGATCTGAATTCAGGTCCAGACTTCAAACGCATAATTGTTTGCTTATTTAGAGAATTGTTTGCTGTAATCCTGATTATTGGAGAAGCTGAGGTAAGAAAATGGCCAGTTCAAGGTTTGCATGGATGACTTAGGGAGACCCTGTCTGAAAAAAAAAAAGAAAAGGGAGAAGAAAAAAAGAGAAGAAAAGAAAGGAGAGAGAGAGATGATTCAGCCAGTAAGCAAAGCCCTTGCTTGGTTAGTCCCCCCCAGTCCATATGGTGGTAAGGAAAGAACTGACTCCCAAAAGTTATCCTCTGACTTCTCCCAACTGTGCACCATGGTATTCATGCATGCACCTTCTCTCTCTCTCCTGTCTCTCTCTCTCTCTCTCTCTCTCTCTCTCTCAAAGTGTCGGATGCTTGCATAGCGTGCACCAGGCTCTAGGTTCAGTCCAACACCACAAAGAAAAAAAAGAGAGCTCTTCTTACCTGTGTCTTAAGACTCTCAACCTCTTTGAAATGCGGAAACCCAGTTATTCTCATTAAAAATGTTAAGAGGCATAGTTTTTGACTTACACCTTGTGCGCCGCGACCACCAGGGGGCGCAGAAACCTCGGTGTTAGCGCCCGCTTAGTGAACCCAGCAGGACTTGGGCGACAGTCAGAGATAGGATTAGCGCTGAGAACCGCAGGGCCAGTTCCAACCACCCAATCCGGGTCCTACAGACCATATCTTTATGGCAGCGGATGAAGTCAGCACGGAACTTGCACATCGTATAAAAGGGCAAAGTCCTGTTGGAGTTATGCAAGTATTTATAGCCTTTAGACCTGAATGCATAGCGCAAACCTTCCCAGACTTGAAAATTCGGGCTTAGTTCTACTTATTGCTCCACTCTGCTTGGTATGTCATTTGCTCCCAATAAGATAAAGAGCAAAGGGAAGAGAGGGAGAAGGGGGTAAGACAAGAAATGAGGAGGGAGAGTCAGCTGAAACCACACCTTTCCAGAAGCTCTAAAAATCCTGAAATGGGCGGGGCTTAGGCTTCCTAAGGCAAACATCCTTATTCAACAACCTTGAATCAATCAATCGCCCCTTGCACACTGACTTTGCAGCAAACTGTAAGACTATCGTCTACCGTTTATAGAGAAACAATGTTTCCAAAGCTGTAAGACTGACAGTGAAGAGGTCTAACTTCAGCACCGGGGGACCAAGTTCGCTGACTACCCAGAACACAAATCCCTCGCGCCAGCCCCATCCACTTCTCTTCTCCTGAAACTGGTCTTTGAGCCCAGACTGCTCAAATCCTGTTCCTACAGGGCTTATCCGAACACTCCCCCTACCTAAGCTAGCAGGAACCAGACTGCCTTCAACAGTCTGCCAAGCTGATCCTAGTATGGGGAGCTTAGAAAAGTCAGACGGATCATTTCTCTTTATCTCCACTCTGCAGGGGCATTGCTCACCACCACATCTTTTTTTTTTTTTTTTGTTTCAGCTCATACAAACTTATTAGGTACACCAGTTCCCTCCCTTCCTCCCCCCCCTACCCCTTGCTCCCCCTCCCCACCCCTCTCCCTCCCCATCCCCCAGTGCCTCCCGCCCCAGTTCCCAGAGAGTCCTTTCTTGTGCATGTCTGATTTTCCTCTGGGCCCTCCTCTCCAATGACGTACAAGGACCCAGTGGCCTTTCCCTGAACCCTTTCCCGTGTTCCCCATAGGTATAGGAACACTGCTGTGGCTGCCAATCCTTTGCCTCCAAGGATCTTGGTGCCTTTAGCAGATGCTAGACTTTGTGAGGTCAACAGTGTGTTGGACAATGCGCAGGGCATGCAAAGTCCAATTATGATTGCTTCAGCCCCAACTAGTATAGAGTATCTTATATATCATTGCTCCTCCCATCCTTTTGCTCTTACACTCTTACCGCCCCCTCTTCCACAAATTTCCCTGAGCTTCAAGATGGGGAGAGACTAAGCTGGCCTAGTTCTAGGTGGTTGATATAGAGTCTCTGAAGTTCTGGATTGTGGTTTGTTGATTTTCTTTTGCAGTTTTGCTGCTCCTGCAATGCCCTTCACTCCATCCTGGTGGGCATTGTATGTTACTCCCTGGCCAGAGACAAAAAGCTGTTAGAGTCTTGTGATAAAAGCACATTCAAAGGTAGATGTAATAAAAGTGGGAAACCATACTAAGGGAGGGGTCTATCACCCATTTGCAAAATGGTTACTTTTTATCTGCCAGACTATATGCCCTCCTCTTCTGGTGAGATCACACCCCCTCAGTAGTAAATGATCAGGAACAAAAGTCTGTGAACTTAATCAGATGTCTCATTACTTATTTTCACCACCACATCTTCTCTCCCTCATTTCTTTATTCTCTTTCTCTCTCTTACTTTCTCCCCCCCTCTGATATGTGTCTGGCCACTTATTGGGGATAAGGGTGATATATTAGAAGTTATCCCATTGGGGAAAGAGCTTTCTTTTTCTCCCCCCAATCCAGTATCCTCAATAGAGGAAAGACCCTCATGGAGGGGTGGGAGCTTCTTGAGATCTTTTCCCATCCGTGGTGAAATGTTGACAGGCCAAGTCTGCAGGTCTGTGGAAGTAGGGTATGTAGCTGCAGGGAGTTCGTCGTGTGTGCAAGGAATGGGGGTCAATACTCGCTGCTCGCATCCCTCCCGACCCTCAGGCTCCGGTTTTTTTCGCTGTCCTCTCTTCGGCGATGCTCCTTGACCTGAATTCTTAAGGACCTCGCAGGGATGGGAGGAGGCCCTAGCGATCGGTCCAGGCCGTGTGGGGCCCGGGCCCTTTAAGGAGGAGCCGGGGCGCGGCCCAGGTAAGGGGCGGGTTCGCGGCGGCGGAGCGCTGCGCCGGCGCTAGCCCGGGAGCCGGATTTGGAGCGCGGCGCCGGCGGGGGCCGGAGGGGGCGGCGCGGCGGACCTCGGTGGCCTTGGACGCTCCTCCTAGCGAGCGGTCGCCGCCCGCCTCCGCCTGCGCCCGCAGCTCCCGGCTCCCGGCCCGGGGATCGGCCGCCGCTTCCGATTGCCCACCTGGGACGCGCTCCCCGGGACGCGCTCCCTGGCCGGCGGGCACCGGGGCGCCAGGATGAAGGACCGGCTGGAGCAGCTGAAGGCCGTGAGTCCCGCGGCGCCTGGGGAGCCGGAGGGCCCGGGGTAGGGCTGCGGGAGAATCCCCGGGAAGGGGGAGCGGCGAGGGAGAGGGGCTTCCCTGCTCCCCACCCCTCCCCACGGGCCCAAGTCCCAGGGTGGGGAGTCGCTATGCTCCCCAAGCCCCCGCCTCATCCCGCGCGGGTTCCGCACCCTCCCAGGCAGGGTCATGTGCTCGGTGATTCACCACCTAGCAGCGATTTCCTTGACCGTCTGTAAACCTCCCCACTCTCTCGCCGCCCCCCCAAGCTGGACAGAATCCTCCAGAGCTGAGACCCGCGGAGGGTGCTGGAATCTAGTGGGGCGCAGCATGACGTCAGGTGGCTCACCTTGTCACCTGCCTGGCTTTTTGTCTGGCCTGGTGCCTCGAATCTGTCTCCTCCTGTCTTCTTCCTTATTTTCCTCCTAGGGCACCGGGCACAGCTGCCCCATCTCCTAGGAACAGCCCAGACTTCTGCCAGACCTTCAGAGCTGTGAGCTGGTCACGTGCTCGGACAGGCTTATCCCCTTCCCACCCCACTGTCTGGTGGTCTGTAATTACTTTTCCTTGCTTCGCTTGGGAGGGGCAAAAAATCTGGAGTGCATTGCGCTCTGGACAGCTGAGTTGCTTAACTCTTCTGAACTTTTATTTCCTTGTCCATCGAATGGGAAGGCGATCACATGACCTCTTGGGCCTTGACCTAGAGAAGAGTTAAAGCATGAATTCTTGGAGACGTCGATTTATTTAAACATCATTCTGTGAGGACAGGGCTGGTGTGAAACTTCGAGGACTCAGTGACACAGTCTGGCCAGAAATGGAGTTGAAAATCCGAGCCTTGACAGAGCCACTTGAGAACGTGCATCAGCCTCCGCCCCAGGCTAGACCGCTGGAAAGTCATGCTCAATCTAACCAGGCGATTCTTGAGCACTTAAAATCCGGGAAGCGCTGGACTGGATTAGGTGGACTTTGTCTTGGCTCTTCTGCTTACAGGTTACCTCTTAAACTCCCAGCTCACGGTTTTCTGAGTGTGACAGTTTTGTAAGCAAAAAGCAAGGGCCTTTGTAGATCTGTTGGTCTAGTGCACGGGGCAGGGCCGGGGAAACTGGCAGGACTTGAGGAACAGTAGACATTATACCTGTAAATGCCCTTCAGAAAATAGAAATATTGGTAGCTATTGGGGCGATACTGCAACTGTCCCTCCTTCCTCCCAACTTGGATGAGATCCTTGTGGTCCTGTTACATGCTCTTAGGGCTGAAGAGGTAAGGGAGCTGGAGAAAACAGAATGGGACAGTTGCTTATTGTGGGGGCATCTTTCCTGCCCCAGACTTGCTGTTTGGCATTGGAACTGTAGGGTGACCGAGTGACCTAAAAGGAACAATTTTATTTGTCTCTGTTTTATAGATGGGGAAACTGGGTCTTGCCCTGGGTAGGTAGCAGCCTGAGGTCATGCAACTGGCCTTGGCATAGGTTAGGAACCCAGGCACCTCCTGCTGGGGTTAGAGCTCTTTGCTGTGGAGCATGCTGATGTGTGGGTGTATGTGTGTGTGTGGGGGTAGAGACAAGAGAAGATAATGGCTTTGGAGACTTTCTGAACCAATACACTTAGCAATCGTACAAAACCGAACCAATCAGAGGCAGCTCTCTCTTCCATTTCCAGAAAAAGATATCCCCTGGGCCTTTCAATGGCTCATTGTCACCAGAGGAGATTCCTAAAGAGACAGGCATTTCCAAGGGAATGAAGGCCAGCCCCTCCTCACCTTTCATGAGCAGTGGTGAACCAGGGCTAATGATGGGCTAACTGCCTCAGCCCTTCAGGGCGTGGTGGAAGTGAGACTGCAGACCTGTTACGGAGTACTCTGAGACCACCTAGTGGGGGCTGTCAATTTTTGCACGCAGCCCATGCTATACCAAGAGGACTGGACTGCATTCAAAAACTAATTGTGCCCCCACCACTTAATAGCTGTGATCCTGTTGCCACTTTTCCTCTGTGCTTATTTTGTTTTAAGTCATTTATGGTGTATCTACTTTTTAAAAAAATTTATTTATTTATTTGTTTGTTTTGGTTTTTACAAGCATATTGGGTATTTATCCCCACTTCCCTCACCCCTCTTCCTTCCCATTCTTTTCCCTTCCCTTTATCAATTCATTCCACTCCTTCCTATCCTCCTGCCTACCGGCTTCTATGGACCCCAGGGCTCTCTGGTTTGTCAACTGCCGCAGGTTCAGGCTTCTGTGGCATACCAAGTCGCCCCCCCTCCACTGAAGGGGCATTTTCCATCGATCATTCAGCTCTAAGTTTCTAAGGTTTCCGCTGTATGTTCTTACGTCTTTTGAGTTCCTCCCTTGAATGGGATGCTTGTCCAATGGTGAGCCTTCCCTTCTTTAGGTTTTTATACAATCTTACAGCCTTCCCTTCCTCTTCTGTGCCTCTTGATGCTTCCTTTGTAAATCAAAATTCAGTTAACCTCAAAGCCCCTCCTGCCTTTATTAACTGTCTATGTGAAGATTGTTAAGGTTTATGTGAATTTTAGTGCACCTGTTCCCCCCCTCCCAGATTCCTCTTATCAACAAAAACTATTTGCTAACCTGCTCAAAGTATATTTCTCATTGCAGCCTGTGCAATCTCTTTCTAAACCCCAGGGAAGGAAGGTACTGATCGCCTCCAGATAACTGGTGGGGTGCCATGTGCTTAGATTAGCATTGCTCTGGGTGGAGAGCAGAGAAAAAAGGAGTTGGTGGGTAGAAGTCAAGAGGCTATAAGAAAACATTGTCTGGGTCCTGGGGAGATGGCTTAAGGTTTGTTAAAGCCTTTGCTTCACAAGCAAAAGGACCTGATCAGATCCCCAGATCCAATGTAAAAATGCAGGGCAGAAATGGTAATGGCCTGTAATTCTGGCCCTGGAAGGCGGAGTCTGGAAAACCCCAGAGCATAGCAATTAAAAAGATAGGGCAATCCAGGCTGATGCCTCAGGTCACTCTTGGGCCTCGACAGGCACACACACTGAAGTGCTCTTTTGCACACACACACACACACACACACACACACACACACACACACACACACGCATCGTTTAGTACTCAAAGAGGGACAGGCTGGCCTAGCAGGTACTGAGCCCTCCGGCATGAGAGGCGGGCTTAGCCTGTTGTGATGTTGAGTGAGAAGGGAAGGTGAATGAAGGAGGAAGATGGAAGACCCCCAGGAGCCTGAGAGCATATGACTCTGTAAGATGCTTCTTCTTGGTGACTTGAAGGGCTTGGGGTCTTATTGATGCACCTGTCAAGTGGATCGCCAACCTTTCCCCTTTCCCTCTCTCCGTATGGGAGAAACAAGATCATATAGACAATCACCTCCTACAGCCCCTGTGAGCGCTCCACCCTTGGCCTGCTGGGAGCAATGTCCACACTAAGGACATTCCTCTCGAAGACTGCAGTCATAAGATCTGGCACCCCCTCCCCCCAGCTGTGGCCTCTTGGTGACCTAGAATTTTGTTTGGAATGTGCAATTCCTTCACCCAGCCCTGTTTCTGGTAGCCCACTGATTTCTCAGTAGCTGAACTTTGAATCTGCTAAAGCTGAACACTATCCGGCCCAGGGATTTTTTTTTTTTCCAAATTAAGTTTATTTTTTAAATTGTATTAACCATGAGCTTAGTGTTCTCATTGCCTATTACCTATCCCCCACTCACATCCCTTCCCACCTTCCCTTTCTCCCCTCCCGCCCTTTTTCCTCCCTCTCCTGTGTCTCCCTACATGTACAACTCTAGGGCGCCTGCAATAGTTAGTGCTTGGTAGGGTGCAAATGGCCCACCAGGGGACATACTGTAGACTGTGGAGCCCCAGTCCCATACAGTCCCTGAGGGTAGCATCACGTCTGATGGAATCATCTCTGCTCCATTGCAGTGTTGTTAGGCCAGCTATTGTAGAAGGCTAGAGGAAGTAGACGCCGTCGCATTGAGTTCTTCTGACTGACATTACCCCTCCCTGCCCTCTGGCACTTACATTCCTACCACCCCCTCTTCCGCCAGGTTCTGGGAACTTTTGTTTGGCTCTTTTCATATTCAGCAGCCATTTACTGAGTGCCTACTGAGTGCAGCACCCCCTCCTCCCCCAGATGTTGAGGTGTCCTTGTGGCCAACATTTGTTTCTGGCCCGCAGGAGACGCCAAGTCAGGTAGGAGAAACACAAGAAATAGACACTGTGGTTTACCATCCTTTTTACAGAATCGACCACGTGAAGACCTTGCTGAGGGAGATGGGTGAGGTGCCCGGAATAGTTCTCAACTTCAAATCGCTCTAGGTCTCTTATCAACTCTGTTCTTTCTTTGTAAGAAAGGTATGGATTCTTTGTTTCAGCTACACTCTCATTGGCGATGTGTATTAACCATTAAGAACATTTTAAAAGAATGCACGCTGGCATCCAAAGAGGTATGGATGCGCGGCACTTCCTGGACGTATTTATTTAGCTCACATCCTGCTGGGAATGAAGTTAGTCATTCTTAGGCTGAGGGGATGAGCCAGAGTTAAGTCATTATTATCTGAAGTTCTGGTGAGTGAACCCTGGGGTCCATCGAAGCATACAGGGAGGAGGGTGGGAGGGAGTGGGAGGGATTGATGAAGGGAAAGGAGAGGATGGAAGGAAGAGGGATGGAGGGAAGCAGGGATGAGTACTCAATATGCTTGTGTCATAGTTAAGCACAGGTGTCAACTTGACTGTTGAGGGTTTGAGCTCTGGGCACAGTTGTAGAGAGTTGATGGTTGAGTTAAGCCCAGAGCAAACCTGCAGGAAATTGTCTAACTGATGGGGAAGACCCAGTCCATGGTGGGTGGAATTAGGCCCTGGATAAATCACAGAGAGCTGGTTGAGAGAGTTGGCATCCTTTTGTATACTTAGCCAGACGTGCTGGTCTGGCGAGTAAGGATTGTCCATCTTTCAACCATTATGTGGTGATGGTGTGGCCAGTTCCCTTGGCCTTGGTGTTGGTGCATGCTCTCCTGTCAAGCTGACTGAGAACTGTAACCGGACTGTTGTAAGAAAGTAAACTCCTTGTTCCCTTAACCTGTGTGATGGTCATTTATCAGCAACCATGCAGGTGAACTGCAACAGCTTGTAAAAGTAGAAAATAAAAAAAAAATTAATAATAAAAAAAAGGGTCAGGAGAAACCACTACAGAAATCCACACACTACCAAGGAGTGAAAAGTTAACTGTTGGTAAAGTAATTTCAAGCAAACTTTCCTTGTAGTTAATAAATATGTGCTATTTTCTACACTAAGCCAATAGCTCTTCATACTTAGCTAGTTTCCTTATTGCTCCCCAGATCCCAGAACCCCCATAGTGAGTAGAATGGTAGCTTTTTCTGAGAGTTTTCAGTATTATCATTTCACAAATGTCCTAATATGTTCACAAGATTATTTCTTGTTAAAATTTCTCAGAGTCAGGGCTGGAGAGGTGGCTCAGGGGTTAAGCCTCTGCCTTGCAGGCGGAAGGTCCTGAGTTCGGATCCTAGACCCCACGTATAGACGCCAGGCAGAAGCAGGGGCGGCCTGTGTGTCTGGTCCTGATAGGGCAAAGCCTGTGAATCCCCGGGCAGAGTAAACAAGGAGGAGGTGGAGGCGGTCCATGGTGGTTCCCGAATTCGCCCGTGGTTCTACACACACACACATACATACACACACGCGCACACACACATACACGCACAATTGAATACATAATAAATAATAATAAAAAAAATAAAAAAAATTCTCAGAGTCCAGAATAATAAAGTAGTTAAGGAAACAAACAAACAAACAAAAGTAAAGGGTCATCTTGGGAAAACGGTTCTCTATTTTGTGAAAAGAAAAAAAAAAGACCGGTCCAAATGCCATCAAAGACAGATAATGATAATGGAGAAGCTAGAAATGTGAAGAATATAGGTCAAGGCTTTGAAACCTTCCTCCCCCCAACTTGGAGACTACTGAGGGCTAGAAATGACTTGGGTTGACACTCCAAGACCATCACCAATACTAGAAAACCATGTGGGGCTCTAAAGGCCACACTTGACTCTATGGCCCGTCATGGGTCTCACTGCTTCCTAAAAAGGGGGTATTGTTATCTTTTATTTCCCCTTTTGGAAGCTCAGGATCTCTGTGGGATCAGAGTCCCTTAGGGTAATGTTTGACTGTGTACCCATCAAAAAGAAAGGAGTCTTGTGTTCTTTAGTCAGCAAACGTTCAAGGAACCACACCCAATGCCAGGTACCTTGGATCATAACAGATCTTAACATTCCCTCTTCATCTGTCTCTATCCCGAGAGGAATCATTTCCTGGGAGATCCGCTTTGCTGCCCCGCAGAAGGGAGGCAGAGCTGAGAGAGACCAATAGGGATTGAACAGGATTACTGACCCATCAGCCGGAGGCGAGAGAGAAAATGCTTGGCGAGGGAAAGGGATTAATTTTATTTTTATTCCTGTGAGCTGGGGGGGAGGGGATTAGCCAGAGTTCAAGTAGAAAGTTCATCCCATACTTTTTCTTGTCTTGCCTGATCGTTTGTTAAATTCCCATCTTCATTCTTTAGAGGTAGCCAGCCACTCCCAGCAACCCCCTGGGATATTCTTCCTTGCGTCCTGCTGCCTGCATTGACTTTACCTTTTGCAGCAGAATCCTTTTGCATGAAGTTGGTGGATTTTTTTATTATTATCACGTATGTGGGTGAAACCACCTTCTACTTGGTTGTTTATTATTTTTTGTGGCGTGTGCACTTATGTGTCCAGTTGTGTGCACCAATGCATGAGGGTCCAAGAAAGACCCTGAGTGTCTTGCTCTGTCATCCTCTGCCTGTCACCCCTGAGCAGGGGTCTCATTGAATCCGTAGCTGGGTTAGCAGCCAGAAAGCCCTGGTGTTCCTCCTGTCTCTTCCCCCTACAGTCCCGGGGTTACGTGTGGCCACACCCTGCTTTCTAACATGAGTTTTGGGAATGTATTTAGGTTATGCTTCTACAGCCATCTCCTCAGCCTCTTCATTTTTTTTTTTTAAACGAATCACTTTGCCTTCTTTGTCTTCCTACATTTAAAATTGACAATTCAAGAACTTGTTACCATATGGCTACAGAGAGAAGCATTTTATTGAGCCTCTTATTATATTGGCCAGGACTTACATTTGATGTCTAGGCAAGGTGGTGATGTGCAATATTCCTATCATACAGGAGAGGAAGTTGAGGCCCAGATTTGATGGAGATCTCCCCACTGGGAAGGGATTGGATCAAGGGTGAGCAAGCTTGTTTCGATCAACTCTCACCGTTCTGTATGATTCATGGACAGATAGTGATGTTCTTCCGAAGGGGCCCAGTGCCCGGCAAGCTGCATGGTACGCATGTCTCACACACTTGCCTATGTGCCAGTCAACAACAGCGTGGCCCTTCCATCATTATGATTTACTCTTTTTTGTCCCCACCCCCTCCCCACAGGAGAAACTTGTCCTGATTATCATGGAATGTATAGTCAGAGAATTCATGTTTGTTAATGAAGCCAAAAGTCAATGATACACCCCCAAAGATGATGAGTTCCTAGATTCCTCCCTTTACCTAAACTCCAGCCCAGAAGGACACAGAGGTTGTCCTTGAAGACGGTGACAGAGATGTAGACACCTTGATAAAACCCTAGCTACCTATTTTCCCCTGACAAGATCCTCTTTTCTTCCTGTGACTGGGCTGATTACATTACATTGCCTGTGTCTTCTCTGAACTGGGTGGATTCTTTTTTTAGTTTTAGATTTTTAAAATCTCTTTATTTATTTACTTGAGAGAGGGGGGAGGGAGAGAAAGAGAGAGAGAGTGAGAGAGAGTCTGCGCATACATGCCATAGTGCACGGATGGAGGTCAGAGAAGCAGTTATATGGTCTTGCCTGCCCCATATGTCTGTGGCTCTGGGACACAGCAGAACACACGTGCCTCATTCTCTCCTGTATCTTTTCTTTTCATTCTATAAAATTGTCATGAACAAATAAAATGAGTTTCTGTCCTTACCCCCACCCCCTCCTTTCCCACCCTCTCCTTTCCTACCCTCCCTCCTGTTTACCAACTCATCATCCATGTCCCTCTTTCCTGTTCTCATGTCCCTCTGCATATGTGAGCCACACAGCTCTTTTTGGGGCGGCTATACTAGCAAGGGTCCAGGCATCTGTAGTAATGTAATTGTCCCTCCAGTGGGCAAATCTACAGATGGGGAAGCTGCCCTTCTCTCCGATGTCTTCTTTCTCAGTCAAAAGCTTGGGAAGCTAAAAGCCAAACTGTCCAGTGGCTGAACAGAATTACCCTGCTGACTGATGAGCTTGCCTGCAGACTCCACAGTTCCAGGAGAGACCTTGTCTTGGGCTTCATTTTATATGGAGGGTGGTCCCATTTCAGCTTTCTTCTCCTGCCCGGCTTCCCCTGGTAGAACAGCATGCTTTCTGGCACTGGGCTGTTTCTATGGCAACGTTCTCCAGCCCTTGTGTGGAGTCGGACTCCAGACCCCACCTAGAGAGATTAGTAGAGCACGTGCTGTCTGGGTATGTCGCTGTCTGGGGTTAGATCAGTGTGGTGTAGCATCAGCTTCTAAATCTATCTCTTTTGGACAACATTTTAGAGTTACCAAAGAAATGCAGAGAGTTTTTTTTTTTTTTAAATCTTTCACCCAGTTCCATTCATTGTTAGAATCTCACTTTGCAATGTCCATTTAATTAAGACAGACAAAGTCTTACTGGCAGCAAGCTCTCTGAGCACCTGGGTTTTCTATAGGTTTTACCAGTTTCCCCTCCCAAACCCCTTCTCTCTTTCAAAAGAACCCCACACTGTATTACTGTCATGACTCCCTCATAACATCCCCTCTTCCCCTCCCTTTGGCCTGGTACCGATTCTCAGTTCTTCCTTGTTTTGTATGTCCTTGTTGTATGAGGTCTGTTTTAGAGTGTTTGGGAAGTGTCTGTCCTGGGGCAGATGTGGCTTGCTGCAGCTGGGGTGGGGAGCCATCCCATCTCTCCGGGCTCCTTGAGACACCACAGGGTGTCTCCTAGCTCACAGCTCACTGTTGGCAGGGTACTTGGCACCTGTGTGCCCAAACTCTGTTAGCTCTTAATATGGGGGCGGGGGTGTCCCAAAGATTAGTGTAGAGATTAAATGCTTTGGTAAATCTAAAGTTCATGTCGTGGGAAAATCCTCAACTCATCTGGAGTGTTCAGTCAATGCTATCCTTGCAGTGGTGATTGGAATATTCCAGAAGAACCTCACTGGGAAGGAGGCCGCGGGGTGGGTGGAAAGGAAGGGGCCTAGAAGAGAGAAGGTGGAGGAGGAGGTAAATTAGTTCCTCCTCCTTCTCTGTCTCCTTGGGAACTGAAAGCCAGCAAGGTGTGTGGAAGTTGGGTAAAGGGGAGGGAAAGGCAAGGAAGATAGTGAAGAAGGCTGGGGTAGAGGAAGAAGACCCCGAAGGGGAGCCAAACCCTCCAAAAGGAAGATGGATGAATTTTTCTTGGATAACTCAAAAGATGAGAGAGAATACAGGAAAAAGGTGTGGTCCGCTCCATCAGACCAGCTTTTCCTGTAGGCTTCCTTTGGCTAAATCCACTCAGTTTGCAAAATTTTCTCAGATGGTTCTTACATGTTGCTCGGCTAACCTCCTCTGATAGGCTCCTGTCCCTGACTCCCTTGCGGCTGCCTCCTGTGTGTGGAGTTCACCCAGTGCTGTCTCATGCTGTGACACAGCCGCCTGTGTGCCCGTCTGTCTCCTGACACGGAGAAGGCTTAGAGAGACAGAGTTGCTGCGCGTACTGTGCGTCTCTCCAGCGCCTGCGCCGATGCTTGCTACACGACAGATGTTCTCTAAATACTGCGGGACGAATGACTGCATGCACGATCTGTCCCTCGGCACAGATCTGTGTAGTGAGAAGGAAAGTACGGTGGAGGTGGTGGTGGGTTATGAGACCCTGAGATTCCTATGCATGTAGAAGATGACCTGGGATTAGGTCAGAGAGGTCTAGAATTGGCATTGTTCCTTATTGCTTGGGGGAATCCTGAGTGGACGAACTTTTCTAACCTCAGAAGGTCTCCTGCCACTTCTTGTGCTTTCTTGAGACTGTTTACTGCTTCTATTCTGGACCTAGCCTAGGTCTTAAGAAACAAAACCAGGTAAGAACTAATGTGACACACGAGGATGGAATGTCAATGGTTTGTATCCAACGTGCAGAGTGAATTGTTTCGAAACTCCGAAGATTAAGAATTATTGACCCCGTACCGAGACACTATTACAGTCGTTCTGCACATTGCCGATAAATTCACCATGACCAATGCTTAGGGTAACAGGGGAGCTTTATTCTTGCTAATGATTCTCCGTTACAGTTCATAGTGCAGTCACACCAGCATCAGGAGCTGAAGGAACCAGTCACATCATGTCCACAGGGATTGCTGTAAGAAGGGAAAACCTCACTTGCCAGACTGCAGTCTGTCCAAGTATGCCAAAGGTTGCCAAACTACTATACCATTCTCCCCATCTTACCCACCCACCCAGGAAATGGTCCCACCTGCATTAGGTGGGCTACTCTCTGCAGTCTTGCTCAGCGCTTGCTTTAACTATCAGTTTCTATACAGATGTACCCACAGCTCAGCCTTCAGTTGTCAAGTTGACACCTGTATCTCACTGCCACAGGCATAAACAAAATGTCCACTTACCCTGGATATCAATCCCTGCCTGGTATTATTAGATCGACAATGCAGTAACAACCCTCCCCAGGTTGGAATTTCAAAAACACCTTTCTAAATAGCATACCTGACTGAAAAGAGATCAAAAGAGAAAAGACAAAGTATTAGGATGGAATGATAACTATGTTTCCATGTCACTTCAAGCAGCTGTTCATTGGCTTTGCTGGGTCTTGACTGTGGAAAACCAGATGCTCCGCTGTGTCTCCATATACGGGAACGTTCATGGGAATCTATGTTTGCCTCCGGCTTCATTCATGCATGTACATGAATCCAGCTTAGATGTATGGAGGTCGCCATGTCACTGAGACAGTAGGCAACAGTGGGTTCATCAGGGACTCCCCACAGGTCTACTTGAGTCACGATGATTCCATTAAGAACTGAATTGCTTTGGCTGAATTAATTAGCCTAATGAGCAGTTTCCCTTATCTATAAGTAGGGAAAGTAATAGTTGCTCCTCAGAAGGTTGGTAGGAAAGTCAAAGAACCATTTGGAGTTCCAAGAGTGGCCGTAACAGAATGTAAACACCCACACGATTAGCATTATTGCTGTTATTGTGGCAGAATACTTGGAGTAAACGGAGCAAGTCCTCAGGGGCTTTGGCCCTTGTCCACTTGGGCTCTCGTTCGCTGGTGGATGATCTAATGATAACTTTGTCCTCAGTGGAGTCTTTTATCTGCCTTCTCTCAGGGCTGATGCCTCCCCGTGCTGGGCAGGAACATCCTCTTAGATGGAAATAACACAAACAATAAGAAAAAAATAAATTAAAAAAGAAAGCCAAAGCGGGGCGCTCGCCTGGCTATCAGCCTCTGCTTATTTCCCCTTTATTCATGTATGGGTGTTGGCGGAAGGTGAAATTCACTGAAAAGGGGGAAGTGTCCCTTCAGGGAGGGTTTGGCTGGACAAGAAAGTGTCCTGTAGGGAACTGGAGGAGGGGCTTCTGGCTCTCAGTGGGGAACAGGGAGCACCTAGAGCCCACTGAGAGCCCACACATCAAAGAGGAGGGGGAAATCAAAGAAGAGGGCTGGGGAAATCCATATGGGCATGGGTGTATGTGTCCCTGTGTCCCTGCGCCTCGTGGTTTCGGTCTTTGAGAAGCCACAGGATCTCATCTTAGAGGAAGCGGGGATGGAAGGTGGGGGGATAGGGAAGGAATAGGAAAGTAAGGAGGGGTATAAGGGTATGCGGGTGTGGGGGGGGGGGAGGATGGGCAGCAGGTGTCATTGCCTTTGCCATCCACTATACCAGAAGAAAATCTGGCTCATGAAGAAGAGTCACGTGTTCAGTGTGGGGAGACATGAGAATTTCCCTCAGCTTTGTTAGAAGATGTCAGGACTGAAGCTCCAGCGACTTCATTTCTGTCTCTGCTCATTGACTTTCTTTCCATACCCCTCACTGCCCATTGGTCTCTTTTCTTTTTTAGAAGACATCTGCTTCGGTGGTCTTCTCTCTCCCTCCTTCCCTTACTTCCTCACCCATCCCAACCCTAGCACGTCCCTTAGATGAAAATAAAGCTATGCTCACCGTCTCCAGGGTCTATGGCTCCAGTCTCCCAGCCCCGGGGGTTTTCTGCGGGCCTTGGTGGAAAACTTTGAGCAAGGTACACTCAAGAAAGAAAGAAAGAAAAAAAAAAGCACAGGACATTGTCGCTATGCCTGAGCTGTAGCTCTCCGAATCAGTAGCTGGATGAACTCAAATAATATACTTGTAACTTCTCTGACCACCAGGTTTTTGGCTACAGAATGTAGATGGAATTTATTGGCATGATGTTACAAAAACAAAAAACTCAGCCAGGGTACAGTGGCCACGAAGTACCTGGTAGTGACTACAGATGTCAAATATTAGTTCTTTGAGTCCAGGGACCTGTGGTCAGATAGGCTAAGGATGGGGGAGAAGGTCACTGAGAGAAAGGCCTTGTGCAAAATGTCTGTGCTCCTCTGCAGTTTTCTCTGTGCTGAGAGGGTGTTGTAGCTCTGGCTGTTGGCTTTGACATTTGGGGTACATTTGAGACGCAAGGAGGAGAGAGAGATCCCGAGAAATTCTCTGTTGCTCAACTGGTTGGTGGGTGGTACCTTTCATCGCCTCGCTGGACAGGCCTCAGGCAGGAAGTGTTAGTGGGTGGCTGGACTCCTGGTTGTCCTGTGGCTGATCTTTCACAGTAACCGTCCCCATTACCACATAACTTGATTCCTTGATAGTGACCCTGAAGTTCCTTGTACAGCTCAGCTCGGCCATGTGGGCCTGGGTAAAGGGCTGCCTGGCTCCTGTAACACAAGAGGAAACCCTGCCCTGGATCTGGGGTGCCTGTTGTGTAGGAAGTTTGGTTTCCCTGTTGTACATGATGATGGCCACATGCTTGCACTTTCTGATGTGGATTAAATGTTGCTGGTGCTGCATATTTTTTGGAAGCAGTATATTACAGGGGAAAAGATCTTTTTTCCCATGGGGATCAATAACCCTTAAGGGTGCATTCAGTGCTAAGCATCCTTTATCACCTTCTCCTTTTTTAACCGAAGATCTTACGTATGGCTATTCTATTGTGTTCTTCCTATGTGTTAGATATAAGAGACTTTAAAACATTGCCTAATTTAATCCTCCCAACAGTCCTGGCAGACTACATACATTTATTTGTCTCTATATATTTATCAGAAAGAGACAGGCAAGAGGAGGTATATTTTCAAAGGATTTCCCTGTGTCGTAAAACAGAGGCTACGTGGCCTTATGCAATGTGATAGGCAGATTAATTTGACTCCAACTTTTATTTTATTCAGCTCTATGCCATGTGCCCTGAGACTACGTAGACTTCTTCCTGATCTGCAGTTCTTTAAGATTGAGCTCCGAAGCTGAGATTGGGAGGCATAGAACTATTAGATGAAAACCAGGCAGGGAGCACTCTGGGGGTGGGGGATGGGATCAGAGGTGGAGTTTCCGATGGCGAGAGGGGTGACATTCCACTTAGGCATGGGGGTAAGGGCACTGGCTGGTAAAGCCCGGGAGGAGTCAGTGTGATGTGTGCAGGAGATGGAAACGAGGCTGATGGGAAAGTGCTTGGTGCAGAGCTGGGACGAGGTGACTCTAGGACACAGACACGGTGGTTTCCAGAGGGTTTTGAAAGTCAGGCCTTCAGCTTTGCCCAGTGGGTGAGGCAAGAAAGATTTCTGTGTGGCTGGTGAGAAAATGCTAAGCCATATGTTTAGGACTCAGTGACTTATGCCCCTTGGAGCTGCTCATTCAGTCTGGGGTCTCCTGGTGGGACATGCAGAATTGATCTTAGTCTTTAGGAAGGAGGGCTTGGGGGGGGTGGTAAATGGGGAAAGGGATTCTGCTTACACTGAACCTCTACTGCCAGATGACAGGGAAACTGATCCTTACCAGGTGCTGGTGTGAGTGCCCGTATAGCACTAAAAGATTTCCATATGTGAAAATTCCTAATTTTTTTTTTTTTTTCCCAACTGTGGGTTCCAAAAAAACCCAGACAGGTTATGATGTTTGATTGAGGCCTCACAGCCAGTCACAGGAAGTTTTAGATCTTGCTGGTGGGTCACTTTCCCTATTTACTTTCACATAGGGTGGACCAGACTGCCGGGCTGAAGCCTGCTAAAACCAGGAGGTGGGCATCTTGGACATGGAGATTCCTATTTAATGTCTAGGGGTTCTCAAGAACTCCTGTTATCATGAGAACTAGCCTGCTTCTCGTGTATGAGGCCACAGTTGTTCCAGCTTGTGGAAACCTCTAGATCCAGGCATGGTGGCAGCCTCTTTCTGCTTCCTTAGCACCTGTGCTGTTAAAGTGGGACACGGAAGTTGACATCGTGTGATGCATTTGGTGGGTGGATATGGACACACGTGCTTGAGGTCTGTCCCCTCCTTGTGAGTTCTCTAGGTCACTGATGAAGAAAGTACATTCTCGGGCTGGAGAGATGGCTCAGAGATTAAGACTCTGCCTCACAAGCAAAAGGTCCTGAGCTCGGGTCCCAGGTCCCACATAAAAATACCACCACATAAAAACACCAGGCAGAAATGGCGGTGGCCTGCACTTCTGGCCCTGATGGGTGGAGCCTGGGAAATCCCAGAGTGAAGCAGAAAGGAGGTAGAAGCAATCCATGATGATTCCCAAAGTCACCTTTAGTTCTCCACAGGGACACACAGTGCCCTCTGATAGACATACAAACACACACACACACACACACACACACACACACATTCTCTCTCTCTCTCTCTCTCATGGGCGCGCATGCGCAAAATAAATAAATAAATAAATAAATATATATTAAAAGAAATAACATTGTGGATTCTGGCTAAATGACAAAGGAACTGTTTGGGAAGGCTATTGATTAACTCCCTGAGACTTTCTGGGGAAGAGCTGAAGAACCTGCCTACAGCCAGGGGATGGCTCAGGAGAGGATGGAGGACAGCCATGCTTGCCTCACCTGGGCAGCTGTGCTGGGCACTGCCACTCATTCATTCACCTGACACCTTTCTTTTCAGGCTCCACTCACAGTTCATACATCTCAGGGAGCTTGGGCTATGTCATGGCTTCTCCGTGATCAGGTGGGGGAGGGCTTGGGACAATCTCCACCGAGGATGAGGCCCTGTCCAGGCAGGTAGAGAGAGACACGCACCTCTGGGACAGACACATCGGGCATCCCTGACTCCCCAGGGATCTATAGTCACCAAAGAGAGGTTGCTAAATCAAGAAGTAGATAATAACAGATCATGATGGTTGCTGTGGAAGGTCTGTGCAAAATGGTGGGAGCTTAAGGGGGGATAAATTTTGTACAGGCAAGTTAGGTATCAGGTGGTCTGAGGTGAATTTTAGAGACTAAGTCAAACTTTGCCTGTTGGACAAGCGCCCTTCAGGAAGAACCTTGCAGGGGACAGAAGAACCAGGCAGCAGCCAGCAGAAAGAGTAAAGTGTCCGTGAAATGCGAAGAATCCCCGTTGCTTGGTTTGGGGAAGGCCTTGGCTCTTAAGGGCCCTGCACAGCAGGCCCTGTGGTGTGGGCCGTGGGGCTGGGCCAGACAAGCTGTCAGTCAGTGACTTACCTAGCAGAGCCACATGCACTGTGGTGTTTCACGATATCATTGTAAAGCAAGCAGGTATAGCAGGGCCCCCACACCTATCTTATCCCTCGGATGTGGCTGTTGAGTTTTGGGGTGTCTTCTGCTGCTGAGGGGGAATGAGCCACTGGAGGAGCCACTCCAGAGACCCCCCCCTCCTACTCATGGGCATTTCTGGGGGTTTGTGAAAGAAAGAGACTCCTGGTGTTCTTCTTTGCCCGTGGAGTTATGCATTGTTTGGGAGTGGCACATCTGGATGTGAAAGGCCAGAGGCCACAGAAGGACTGTGAGGAGTAGGCCCCCTCCCTGCCCCCCTCCCTGTCCTCCTCCCTGCCCCCCCTACACCCTCCCTGTTCCCTCCCTGTCCCCCTCCCTGCCCCCTTCCCTCCCCCCTTCCCTGTCCCTTTCCCTGCCCACTCCCTACCCCCCTACCCTCTCCCTGTCCCCCTCCTGCCGTTCCCTGGTCCTGCACAGTCAGTTCTCTGCGCTCAAGGGCTGCAGTGCACAGGGCGACAGGTGTGTGCAGAGAGTCACCAGGAAGAAGAGAGAAACAACTCTGGCCTTTGTTGCTGGGTGGGAATGGAATCACTTCCTCTGGAGAGCCATTTTGCGATTCTGCAGCGGAAGAAGGAGGTTGAGAGGCCTGGGGGGGGGGTGGAGCTGAAGGGTGGGGGGGAAGCTTCCTTTTCCTTATAAACATAGTGCTCTGACAGGGAGTGAGTGAGCTGCTTCCTTTCAGCAGTTTCTTTTCTCTCTTTTTTTAAAAAAAAATTCATTACCTTGCAATTTTATTTAGAAACAAATACAACAGTAGGACTTTTATAAAATATGCAGAAAAAATACTGCAATTATTTCCAGACGCCTGTTCTATTTTAGGAGGTTTCTAAAAGGAGGAAAATCCCATCTCCCACTGAGGCCAAGCTGTACGTCCCTTGGAGGAGCCGTGCGTGGAACTTGCCAAGTGATCATGTGCTAGAATCCACCCGTCTCCACGATGTAACTGTGCAGTGATGGTTATATTACTAAACCTCGCTAAGTTTCAGCTTCCTCAAATTAGAATGAGTTAGAGAAATGTCATCATCAGTAGTCACAAGTGTATAGCTCAGTGGTAAAGCACTTGCCTAACTTGCCTGAGGTTTTGGGTTAGACCCTCCCCAGTAGCGAAAGAAACGAGCAAACAGTCACCACCACCAAAGCCCCGGCGTCCAATGACTGCTTACAGTATGTCACTGCACAAAAGTGCTTTCTGCTCACGATTCCTTAGCAAACTCTATAAAGTGGTAGCATTTTAGTACTTAACAGGAAACCCAGGTTCAACAGAAGGAGTAGCAACTACTTGTCCCTTCTTCCTCCTTCACTCTCACCCCTTATGAAAAGTCAGCAGAATATGGATTTCACTTCAGACCATGCAACACCAGAGGACAGTTATACACCATAGAACTGTTACACGTTTTGAAAGATGTTACACGCGAAAAGCTTAACCTAGCTCCCCGATGTGCAGCGAGCATTCAGTACCTGTAGCCGTGTCTTGCCTTGTAGTCACACTTCAGTTGTTTCGTCTCTTCCAGAAGCAGCTGACTCAGGATGACGATGCGGACGAGGTGGAGATTGCTATCGACAACACAGCTTTCATGGACGAGTTCTTCTCGGAGGTGGGCTGTCTTCTAGTATTATTTTTTTCCTTCCAATTAGCTTCCTTAATAACAATTAAAAACAAACACACACTTCTGATCTTTCAAGGATGGCAAAGGAAGGGTGGTTTTTTATGGGGGTGGGGCAACCAGATGGAGTGGTTACAGGGAAATTCTATTTCCAATCCATGGGAAGAATCAGCAGAGGGTAAATTACAATGTCATTAAAGACTTGTAAAGTCTTCTATACAGGGTCCTACTTTAATGATGTCTTTTCCTGTTTAAAGTATATAACTTAAATGCAACCTCAGTTCTGGATCACAGCCAAGGAGTAAAAAAAAAAAAAAAAAATCATTACTTCTTTAGGCCTTTGATTTATATAGGTCAAATTTGTTGTTTCCCCTAATTTTTTTAATTGCAAATATTTTTTATTTATTTTTCTACTTTTGCAAGTATATTAAATATTCATCCCAGTTTCCTTCCCTTCCCCCTGTTTCTCTGAATTTTTATAGTCTTTGTGTTTACATTTTAGTGGTGATAGAGAAATCAAGATATCACCAATTTATTTTTGTAAAGCTCAACAGGGATACAAATGGGCTACTACAAAAGTGTCTACTGACACTACATGCACTTTGGTCTTGAAGGTCTTTTTTTTTTTTGAGGATTAAGATAGAGTTTATTAGAGAAGAGAAAGGTTGGAACTCACAGACTCCAGATGTGGAGTGCCATGAGGAGCTAGGGCGCCTCCATGAGAAGCAGAAATGAAACAGAGCTCATGGCACTAGAGTGCCCTGAGGGGCTAGGGAGCCCATGAGAACTCACAGTGCCTAGGCAAGGAATTCATGAGGAGCAAGGAACAAGAAACAGACTCATGGCACTGGAGTGCCACGAGGGGCTAGATTGCCTCCAAGAGAAGTAGGCAGCTGGAAACGGACTCATGGCACTAGAGGGCCATGAGGGGCTAGATTGCCTGCTCTTGAAGGTCTTCAAAGGATGGTGTTATCGCAGACAGAGTGGTGAAATTTGGGAAGGCAAGCATGTCTCAAAGACAGAGATGTTGGCTTTGGAGCTGAGGATACTTGGGTTCAAATCTCAGCCCGCTTCTGACCATTCGTGAATGTTTCCTAATGTGCTGAGCCTTGGTTTCCTCATCTGGGAACTGGGATTGGTTATCTAATAATTTCCCATAGAATTATTATATGGATTGGGTCAGATAATACTTAGAAACTTTCCAGAGCATAGGCAGGCATATATGAGACTAGTCACACAATTCAGCGAATAGTAAGTACTACACACACAAACACACACACCAAAATCTTAGTGTCCCTGAGGTTTCTGTTAGCCTTCTATTTCCATGGAAAGGAAAAGTCTCCATAGCTCCCCACTCTACAGGTGGGTGGGTGTGTCCTTCTGGTTAAGAGGTCATAGTGAGGCCAAACAACAACTTGTGAGTTGTTCCACCTGTGAACTGTGGAAGGACAGTGCCCTGGTTCAGTGGGGTCGCTGAGTTGACGTTCAAAGACATAGTCTCTGACCTGGAGAGTCATGTACAGTGGAGGGTTTCTTCTACTGTAGCAACTGTTCTTTTCTCCTGAGCGAACAGGGGGTCAGAGAGGCAGTATCCCTGAAGGTCTCCCACCTTGAGTGTCCACAGCATCACACCACAGCGTAATCTTGTCTAATAACCTGACTGGGGACTTTCAGGGCTGTGGCGAGGGTTTTGTGAGCTCACGTGTGTGGCTGACTGTCTCTGGATGGGTCAGCCCCGGCTGCTTCCCTGCTTTCTCTTTGGTCAGTGCCTTTATAGCTCCAAGAAGAAAATCTCCACAAAATCCTGTCATATTTAGGGGGGCATAGCGAAGTGGAGAGAGCAAGGTCTTTGAAGTTAAATTTTGCATCTGCTACAATATGCTCTTGGGATTCTTATTTTTTATATAAATATTTTATTTATTCATTCATGTATTCATTCATTCATTCATTTATTTACTCATTCATTCATTTATCTATGTATTTATTTATTTATTAATTTATTTAATATGTGTGTGTGTGTGTGTCAGAGGGCACTGTGTGTCCCTGTGGAGGACCAAGGATCCTGGATCGCTTCTACCTCCTTCTTGCTTCGCTTTTGGGATTTCCCAGGCTCCATCCACCAGAGCCAGAAGTTCAGGCCACCACTGTTTCCACCTGGCATTTTTAAATGGGACCAGGGATTGGAACTCAGGACCTTCTGCATGCGAGACAGAGTCGTAACACTTGAGCCATCTCTCCAGCAATTCTATAACCTCTTTATACCAGTTACTCTTTTCTGTTGCTGTGACCCAAAGTCAAGCAGCTTAAGGGAGAAAGGGAGATTATTCAGCTGATGGTTCCAGAGGGTGATACAGTCCTTGATGGCGGCAATGGCATGACTGGCTGACTGAGCAGGAGGAAGCCTACGTCCCATCCATCCAGGAGGCTGGGAACTGCTAGACGGCCAGCTGCAAGAGCAGACCTCTTCCGGAAGTAGGGTGGAACTAATCAACCTCAAGGCCCAACCCCCTGTGACTGGTTTCCTCCAGCAAGGCTCCACCCTTTAAAGGTGCCATGACTTTCCCAAACACATGCGCCTGTGGGGGACACATTTCAAGTCCCTGTGTCTTGAATCTGTGAAATGGGGAAAAAAGTATGGACTCAACTATTGGTTGGGATAAAAGGAGCTAATATTCAGGAAGAGCTTAGTGTGGGCTTAGCAACGGTACTTTCCTCTTTTCTCATTTGGTCAGGCGCAGGGTGGACCAGCATTGAGGGGGGAGCTGGAGACAAGGGGGTGATTGTGAGAAGAGATCTGGCAGACCCTGGTCTGAACCTCCACTCTGCCTGTGGTCATGATGCGACTTGCACACCCCCACTTTCTTGTTTATCTCTCTCTTGTTCTCTGTCTGTCTGCATGCTTGTTTGTGTGCTGTGCGTGTGTGTGTGTGTGTGTGTGTGTGTGTGTGTGTGTGTGTGTGTGTGCGCTGACCCAGGAGGGTGTGTGGAGGCTGGAGGTTGACGTTGGGACTCTTCCTCATCACTTTCCCACTTTTTATTTTATATTCTATTATTTTAACTTTAGAGACCAAACTGTCTCACTGAATTTATAGCTCACTGATCAGGCTAGACTGGCTGGACAGGAAACCTCTGGAATCTCCCTATCTCTCCCGGCTAGTGCTGGGATTACAAGTGCCCACCCCATGCCTGGCTTTTTCATGGGCTCTGGGGATCAGAACTCAGGTCCTTAGGTTCATATGGCAATCGCTCTACCCGCTGAACCATCCTTCCTAGCCTTAAACTCCAGTCAGACAGGAGCAGCAGGCGGCCCGCTGCTCCGGTGAATACGAAGTGAGGGTGCGTGTGAAGGGGCAGAGCACGGTGCCCAGCAGACTATTCAAAGTTAATTTACCACCTCGTTGTCCCCCAGTGGACTGTAAGAGGTAGACCACATTTTATAGAATGCAGTCTGGAAAGATCCTTGAAATCAGGATGCAGACCATTTTAGACAGTAGAGATTTGGGAGATTAAAGGGGTGTCTCCCTCCATGTCATGTGTCACTGGCAAGCTTGCCTGCACGGCCTGTGGGGTGCAGGATAAGTGGGTTCCTGAAAATGGCACTCGTGATAAAATATACCTTTCGGACTGGTTGCAGTAGCTCACCCTTAACTGTCTGCTACATAGTGTAGATGGCAGGTCAGCTACAGAGGCCTTTGCAAGATGGAGACCAAGTCCGCTGGACTGGCAGCTTCCCAGAGCTTGACTCACACTATAACACTGGAAAGACTGCTTCACCTTTTCAGTTCTAGAGGAAAGACTCGCCCCTCAGCTTCTCAGGCCACCTTCACTGACGATGTCAAGACGAATAAATGAAAGATCCCAGATGTCCCTCCCTCCAATACTGGTCTGCATTTCCTTGGGCATCTGCTTAGTTGGCAGAGAGAACGAAGCTTTTGGAGAAACAGAGGTAGAAACATCCAAAGATGTTTCTACCTTAGAAACCTTCCTACTTTAGAAAATAAGGTAGGAACTTATTTTCCTTCCTTTTTTCTCTCCTTCCCTCTCTCCCTCCCTCCTTCCCTTCCTTCAAGTGCACGAATGCTTACTGTCTGTTTGAAGTGTGACAGCTGCTGACCTCAGTATCATGGTGACAAGGTCCTGCCCAGTGGTGTCTCCTTATCTTGTAGGTGGTCGGGATTTTTTAAATGGCGGGGAGGGACAGAAGGGGCACGCCATATATACCATGCACCAAGGACCAGAAGACAATTTTTGGAAGTCAGACTCTCCTCTTACCACGTGCGCTTCCTGGAATCCAACCTAAGTTTCTGGCTCTGAGAGCAGGTATTTTACCCACTGAGCTATCTCTCTCCAGCTCCCATCCTCCCTTTAAAAATATTTATTTATTTGGGAGAGAAAGAGAGATTTCAAAAGTTACCGTACGATGAAATGCCAGCAAAGTCCTATGGGAGCAAAGATGAGGAAGCATTGCATTCTGTTGGAAGGAGGCAGGTGTCTGTGGTTCTAGACTTGCACATCAAAATTACCCAGTGAGCTTGTGTGTAGACACGTCTGATTCATAGACTGGAGTGGTTCAGACGTGGGTTTCTTGGATTTTTTTTTTCTCCCTAAATCATGTTGTTGCTGTCTGCACTTTATGAATCATTGCAAAGCGGTGGGGAGCCTTTGAGGGTTTAAGCAAAGAAATGAAAGGGTCAGAGTGTGCTTTGGAGAAAGCCGTTCATGGCAGACTGTGGAGGAAGGGGAAAGACCAGCAGACTGGCAGAAGTAGCAGCTCGTGGGAAGAAGGATCAGGGTTTTGCCCTTTGTGATTTTGGATCATAATGTATCATTTGCGGATGCTTCTGACTCACTGCCTTAGACGTAAAGTTATGTAATCATGTCGCATATGAAGAAACATGGCATTAGGGATGTGCAGGGACTAGAGTTAGGACCTTCCGTGCTTTCCCCTTAGCATCGTGTTCACTAACTCATTGAGCGGAGTCAAATAACCATCTGCTATGCTAACAGGTCCTGTGGCATTTGGACCATGTAGAAAGGAGGTGGTTTAGTTTATCTCTGCTTCACAATTGCTGGGGCTTTGGTTGGGCAGCCTGGAACAGAAGACATGCCTGTGTTCTGCTGCTAGGTGATCCAAAGGAAGAACTCTTGGTGACCGTCAGCCGAGGCAGGCTGTCCTTGGATTGTTTCCTGTGGCTCAGGCTTCTCACCCCTGGCTTTTGTTTCACAAGGGTCTCAGAGGATTAAGGCAAGACTTCCTGTTTCTGAAGTCACAGGACACATAACTTCTGGCATGTTCTATTACTGAAGCAGTCAAAGCCGCCAGACTCAAGTGAGCACCCAGGCTTCACAGTAAAGATGGAACAGTGAAGAATCTGCCCATTGCATTAAATCCACTGTATTACAGCTCCCTCGAGAGCACTTGCACGGGAGCATTTCCAACAGTAAGACGGGACTTGCTAGACAGCGTTCTCCAGGGAGGGATAATTACTCCTCCTCTAAGCTGACATTTCCTGTGACCCCCTGGCTGGCACTAGGTCACAAGTCAGGACTGCTGGCAGGATGCCAAGAAAGTGAGTACTTAGCAGAGGACAAGAAAGTGAGCACTTGGCAGGGGACAAGGTCACCAGGGTTTCTGTAGAACTCAACGTGATGACTCCTCTGGAGATGACCAGGTTCTACCTGGACATAATCAGGGACTGTTGAAGGGCAGGAGGGAAGGGATGGAGGGTGGTTGCTTGGTGGTCTGTCAAAAGTGCTCATTCTAGGTCACAGTGTAGGATGCAGAAAACCTTCGGTAACCCGAAGTGTTTAAAAAAGTTCTTATTTTTCTCCCAGAAATGAAAAATACGAATTATCAGGCTGGGGGAGATGGCTCCGTGGTTAAAAGCCTTTGCCTTGGAAACAAAAGCACTGGAGTTCAGACCCAGATCCCGTGTGAAAAATGCAGGCAAGGCTGGAGAGATGGCTCAGGAGTTAAGACTCTGCCTCGAAAGAAGATGGTCCTGAGTTCTGATCCCAGGTTCAAAGAAAAACGCCAGGAGGAAATGGCAGAGGCCTGCACTTCCAGCCCTGGTGGACAGAGCCTGGGAAATCCCATAGTGAAGCAAAAAGGAGAAGCAATCCAGAGGATTCCCAAAGTCACCTTCGGGCCTCCCCAGGGAAACACACACACACACACACACACACACACACACACACACACACACACACACAAGAAAAAGAATTAAAAATGTGAATTATCATGAGAAGTCCTGTAATGAAGAAGCTTGCTGCCCTCAGCTTTCTCCTCCTACAGTTTCTCAGAAACCTGACAGGAGACTTCTCTTGAACAGGGATGAATGGTTGTACTTTGAAAAATGTTGCCCTAAAGCTTTCTCTTTGGGAGTCTTTGTTTGAGTGGCTGTCATAAAAAGCATATTGCTTGGGTGGCCTGTAAACAACAGAGACTTACTTGCCAGGGTTCTGGAGCCTGAAAGAATGAGTCCAAGGTTCCTTCAGACTCTGCCGAGGTCTCTCTTTGGTAGCTGAGTGCCAGCTTCCTGTGTCTTCACAAAATGTAGAGCAAAGCCAGGCCTGTAGTTTCTTAATGCAACTGATCTCATCTGTGAGGACGGTATTCTTATGATCTAATTACCTTCCAAAGCCCCACATCTAAGTAACTTCATACTAACACCCAACATATGAAATTGGGCCACAATATTTGAGTCCATCACAGATATACTTAAAAAACCAAGTATTTTACCGTGGTGTAGGAAGCACGTTTCTCTCTTTCATTTTGTGTGTGTGTGTATGTTCACGTGAGGGTATGTGCCTGTGTGTGCATTTGTGTGGTGTGCTTGTGGAAGCCAGAGACAACTGTGGGGGTAAAGCGCAAGTAGTTTTACATGGGTTCTGGAGACTGAGCTCAGCTCTTTATACCTGAAGGACGAACATTCTATTGCTTGAGTCATTTCCCCACCCCAAGCATCGCTATCTCTTGAAGTTATTTGTATTCATACATCCTTCACAAGGTGCCTGCAGGGTGATGCTGCATGTTTGACACAGTGGTGTCTATCACGTAGTCTGAGAAGAGAAATACACAGTGCTAGTACTTGAAGGGAGCTGAATCAGGGTTAGAGTGTAGGCAAAGTTCTGTGGAGTCTTGCTGGCGGGTGACTTGGGTAGTGTAGGGGACAGAGCAATAATCAACTATAGGAACAGCACAATGACCGGTCTAGAAGCACAGAAATACAGCTATGTGGGATTGGTTTCTTTTTGTTAGAGTTGTAAAGGCAACTTAGAAACCTAGACATTAGGTCAAATGCCTCTTTGATAAAGTAGGACATTTACATAGAAGGAGCTGGGAGATTCTGTACTTCTAATAGTATAGGCAGGAAATACTGGCCAGTCATTTGCTTATTTAGCCTTGGACCCCTGTATTAATTACTCTTATCTGTTGCTGTGGGACACCCCTCAAAGACAAGCAACTTTTAAAAAAATTTTTTTTAGTTTTATTTATTTGTGTGTGTGTGTGTGTGTGTGTGTGTGTGTGTGTGTGTGTGTGTATCAGAGAGTACTGTATGTATCTGTGGAGGACCAAGGGTGACTTCGGGAATCATCCTGGATTGCTTCTACCTTCTTGCTTTGCTCTGGGATTTCCCAGTCTCTGCCTACCAGGGCTAGAAGTGCAGGCTGCCATTTCTGCCCTGGCATTTTTACGTGGGACCTGGGATTGAAACTCAGGACCTTCTGCTTTTGAAACAGAGTCTTAACCCCTGAGCCATCTCCATCCCAAAGTCAAGCAACTTAAAGGAGAAAGGGAAATTTATTCCATTTACAGTTCCCGAGGGGAGATTAGTCCTTCATGGTAGAGAAGGCATGGCTGGCTATCAGAAGCTGGAGACGTGTTAAGTCACGTCCTTCATGGAGGCTAAAAACGTCAAGACTCCTTCTTCCAGCAAGGCCCCACCTTCTAAAGGTGCCACGACCTTCCCAATCACAGGAGGCACACATTTCAAACCATGGCACTCTACCCCTAATCCCACAGGCTCATTGACCTCTCATTATGTAAATCATGTTCAGGTTGACTTGAAAAGTTCCAGTAAAGACTCCTGTGAAATCATAAAACAAGTTACATACTTCCAATATACAAGAGAACAAACATTCCCATTCCAAAAGGGAGGAATGGGAGCATATCCAGGAAAATTTGGTCCATAAGAAGAACAAAAACCAGCAAGACAAACTCCAAATCCTATAGTTCTATGTCCAATAGGTGAGCCTCTTGCTGAAATCATCTCAGTTCCAAAGGGCTTTGGTTCTGACCTTCCAATGCATTTTTTTTTTTTCCAGCAAGCTTCCACCTCTTAAGGGGCCATAATCTTCCCAAACACATGAGATGGTGGGGGACACATTTCAAACCATGACAGCCCTTTTTTCCCCATCCTATTTCTTGTGCTCTGCTCTGATCACAGGGAACTACATTTTCTAAGAATTAAATTTACTGTAGATTAATGGATTTCTCTGACATTTTCATATGTGCCTGTGCTTTGTTTAAGTTCACGTTCCCTAATAATCTCTTTCTCCCTTGATCTCTCTTCTATGTTCCTGTTAGTTGCTCTTCTATTTTTACTTATTAAAATTCCAAATGGAGAAAACATACCTACTTGACTTTCTAAGTCTGGCTTAACATATTTTTCTATTTTTTCTTTTGCTTCACATTTCTCTATTTTTCCTGCACATGACAGTATTTTATGCTTTTTTGTGTCTGAGTAATATTCTCAAGTCTATATAAGCCATATTTTCTTTATCTATTCATCTGTGGACAGACAATTGGGCTGAGTTCATACTTGGCAGTTGTGAATATTGCCACAGCAAACATGGGTGTGAAGGCAGCTCTGACTTCATTTCCTTCAGGTATATTTCCATGAATGAGGTAGCAGGAACATATAACCAGTTCCTTTTTAGATTTTTGTAGAGCACACATGCTTATTTCCATAATGACTGTGCTATTTTACATTCTTATCAGTAGTGTATAATGTTCCTTTATCCCATGCATCCTGACTTGTATTTTTGTATGATAGCTGTTCTGACTGACTTGAGATAGAGGGTGAGTTGATACTTGAATCTGATATGTCTGATAATAACTTGTTTTCTTCAGTCCCATATTATTTAGAGTTCTGTATTGTGAAGGGTTGTTGTTAAATACCTTCTAATCAACATACAATAAAAACGCATTGTGGACTAACTGCGCATTGACAATGGCAGTTGGGAAAAATCCCACTTTTGGATTGAGTCCTTCAGGTAGCAGTGTTTCAATAGTGCTCATTGCATGAGAAGCTGTCCAGTGGGAACTCTACTTCGAGGACAGAAATGCAACATGCTACCTCTGTGAAATGCAGTTGAACCTTCCAGAATATTCTAGAACATGAGTTGAACATGCACACTCACTGGTTGACACCTGAACGCCCAGGAAATTGATAGAGAAGACAGGAATGGAGCTTCCACATGCTTCTTGCTTGCTTACTTTGTTTAGGAGCTAGGATCTGGTATCTAACAGTTGTCTGGGTTCACATCTCACTTTTTTCCTCTATTTTGAAGGATGACCCGGAGTTAAGTGTCTTGGCCTCTTAGTCTCAGGTCTTCTGCACAAAGAGGAGATAGTGGTGAACAGCTTACAGGACTGGGAAGGGCCATTTGTGATGAATATCTGACCCATTTTAGCTTATGATCATGTGGGGTAGTATCAGCATGCCGAATCCCAGACATACATACAGATAATCCTTCAAGCTTTTCTGATTGGGTTACTTATCATTTTTCTGCAAGACTTCTTCATGCTTCATCCTCCCCTCCCCTGATTTCTAGTTATCTGGCAAATGCACAAAAGGAAATCACATGTAACTGCCACAGTGAATACTTAGAAATTCATCATTGAGGAAGATGAACATTTCCATGAAAAAAAAAATTGACACAAAGAACAAAGAAAGCTCTGTGGTTAGCCAGTTGTCCATCCTGATGCCCTAAGGAGTTTTTCAATTATTTAGTGAGCTGACTAAAGTTTTTAATCTCTGTGAAATTCCTCCAATTGGTGAGATGATGACAGTGGGGAGAGACACTGCTATGGGGATGTTCCCCCACTCTGTACCTAAAGATGAGACACTTGGGAACCAACTTTCCATCTCCTCATGCCTCTAGTGACTTTGAACTTGAGGCTGCACTGGCTCATTTTGAAAATGTCTCATGTCTTGTCTTTCAAGCTCAACACAACTTTGGGCCAGGATGCTCTCTAGTTAGTTCATCAAATCATTTCCCGGAAGACATGTTCTTTTTTTTTTTTTTTTTTTAATTTCAGCTCATACAAACTTATTAGGTACACCAGTTCCCTCCCTACCTCCTCCTCCCCCCGTACCCCCTGTTCCCCCTCCCCACCCCTCTCCCTCCACATCCCCCAATGCCTCCTACCCCAATTCCCAGAGAGTCCTTTCTTGTGCATGTCTGATTTTCTTCTGGGCCCTCCTCTCCGATGACGTACAAGGACCCAGTGGCCTTTCCCTGAACCCTTTCCCGTGTTCCCCTTAGGTATAGGAACACTGCTGTGGCTGCCAATCCTTTGCCTCCAAGGATCTTGGTGCCTTTAGCAGATGCTAGACTTTGTGAGGTCCACAGTGGGTTGGACAATGCGCAGGGCATGCAAAGTCCAATTATGACTGCTTCAGCCCTAACTAGTATAGAGTATCTTACATATCATTGCTCCTCCCATCCTTTTGCTCTTACACTCTTACCGCCCCCTCTTCCACAAATTTCCCTGAGCTTCAAGATGGGGAGAGACTAAGCTGGCCTAGTTCTAGGTGGTTGATATAGAGTCTCTGAAGTTCTGGATTGTGGTTTGTTGATTTTCTTTTGCAGTTTTGCTGCTCCTGCAATGCCCTTCACTCCATCCTGGTGGGCATTGTATGTTACCCCCTGGCCAGAGAAAAAGCTGTTAGAGTCTTGTGATAAAAGCACATTCAAAGGTAGATGTAATAAAAGTGGGAAACCACAGTAAGGGAGGGGTCTATCACCCATTTGCAAAATGGTTACTTTTTATCTGCCAGACTATATGCCTTCCTCTTCTGGTGAGATCACACCCCCTCAGTAGTAAATGATCAGGAACAAAAGTCTGTGAACTTAATCAGATGTCTCATTACTTATTTGGGTCCTTGGTGGAGGCCTATTTTCCCTGCTGTAACATGGTCCCTTCTCTCCTTGTTTCTGGTGTGGCCCTCCTACCCCATTCCTCCTGTTCATAATCCTTGGAATTACTGTCTCTAGGTGGGCTGGGTTGGTTTGGTACTAGGAGTCACCTATTAGGGAGTACATATGGCGCTTAATTTTCTGGGTCTGGGATACTTCACTTAATATAATTGTTTCTAATGACATCCATTTCCCGGCAAATTCCAGTAATTCATCATTTTTGATGGCTGAGTAGTACTCCATTGTATAGATGTACCACAGTTTCCTTATCCACTCGTCAACTGTTGGACATTTGGGCTGATTCCATGACTTTGCTATTGTAAACAGTGCTGCTATGAACATGGTCGTGCTTGGGCTATCGAGGTGAACCTCTGCTGTATGGGGGGTTATTCCCAAAAGTGGAATAGCAGGGTCATATGGCATTTCAATCTTTAATTTCTTTAAGAATCTCCAGACGGCTCGCCAGAGTGGCTGTATGAGCCTGCATTCCCACCAGCAATGTAGGAGAGTTCCCCTCTCTCCACATCCTCTCCAACATTTGTTGTTGTTTGTATTGTGGATTTTTGCCATCCTGACCGGGGTGAGATGATATCTCAGGGAAGTTTTGATTTGCATTTCCCTGATGGCTAAGGAAGTGGAGCATTTTTTCAGATATTTGTTAGACATTTTAATTTCATGCCTGGTAAAGTTTCTTTTAAGTTCCAGGGCCCATTTTTTAATTGTGCCATTGGTTTCCTTGGTGTTTAGTTTTCTAAGTTCTTTGTGGAAGACATGTTCTTAAGACAACCAGTCCATGCAAAATTTTGGCCATGCAAAATCCAAGGCTTTATGTCTTGCTAAATTAGTTAAATTCATCTTAGAGTTGAAACCGTTTCAAGACTCGTTGAATCACTTTTAAAGAGGTTGGTGCGTTTTCTTCCAGAAAGCCCCCCTTCCCCAAGTGTCATCAATTGATGTAGTGTGACAAGATTGGAGATAGAGATGAGGTGATGGAGTGATATTTTATGAGCCACAGGAGCCGTTGTCTGAACGAGAGGGAAGGGAACCAGCAAGCCCAGATGGGCTAGGGACCACTAGTGTTTACAGGTGACAGCATACACTCTTTTTATACAGGAAAGGTTGAGGTTCTGTTCAAAGCAAAGCAATATGGAAAATTAAAAGAAAAAAGTCTTAGCTCTAATGCAAGGCACCCCATGGGAGTGGGAGGCTGCTGACTAAGTGCTGTGTCTACCAGCAGCTATGTGACAATGACTGTTTTCCTTTGAGACAGGGTTTCCCTGTGCGCCCTACCTGACCTGGAACTCACTGTGTAGACCAAATTCACCTCCAATTTGCTCTGCTTCTCCTGCTCCTGTGTTTCAAGTGCTACATTGCATTTGCCCACCACCGATGGGCATGATGACCCATGACTTCTTAAACTTTAGTTTTCACATTTGAATAATGATACTCATACAGTTTTGCCAACTGTTTAAATGGCTCCCAAATTTTTTTTTATTTATTCAATTGTGCGTGTGTGTTTGTATGTGTGTATGTATGTGTGTGTGTGTGTATAGAACCACGGACGAATTCGGGAACCACCATGGACGCCTCCACCTCCTCCTTGTTTACTGTGCCCTGGGATTCACAGGCTCCGCCCTACCAGGACCAGAAACGCAGGCCACCCCCGCTTCTGCCCGGTGTCTATACATGGGGTCTAGGATCCAAACTCAGAACCTTCCTCCTGCGAGGCAGAGGCTTAACCCCTGAGCCACCTCTCTAGCCCCATGGCTCCCAAATATTTGAGTAGTTACTTACATTGGTTTTATACTTTGTAGCAAAACAAGGTGTGTGTAAGTGTGTGATTGTGTTTACGTGTGTGTTTGGGTGTGTGTTTACTTGAGTGTGTGTGCGTCTGTGGGGGCCCAAGGGTAACATTGGGAATCACTCTGTATCACTCTTCTGCTTTATTACTTTGCTCTGGGTCTTTCCTAGGGTCTGTCTGCCAGGGCCAGAACTACAGGTGGCTGCCATTTCTGCCCAGTGTTTTTACATGGGATCCGGGACATTCAAACTCAGGTCCTTTTGCTTGTGAGGCAAAAGCTTTAACCTCTGAGCCATCTCCCTAGCCTGCTCTTCTAGTTATTCAGGAATTTTCCCGACATTTTGGACTCTGGTCAAGGTGGGCAACATTAGACGTGAGATGGAGGATGGATTTCTAATGAGCATTCATTAGAATGAGGATTCCGTTGGGATCCATGTATCTGACGGTGGAGTGCGTGCTCCTTGGGCAGTCGAAGACTTGCATTGAGATCTTCCATAAACCCCGATGGTGGGCAGCTTGCAGCAAGATGCTTTCCTTAAGCATTCATCTTAGCAATGGACGTAGTCTTCCTCTTGGATTGTGAAGGCTATTATCTTTGTGATTCTAGATTGAGGAAACTCGGCTCAACATCGACAAGATCTCAGAGCACGTGGAGGAAGCTAAGAAACTCTACAGTATCATCCTGTCTGCACCGATTCCGGAGCCAAGTGAGTGTTGACCGAGCTGAGTCACTCCGTGCTGACACCTTGCAGTGTGGCCGAGCCAGCCTTGTCCCCGCTCTGGGATCAGCAGGGGAGTGTCCACAGGGCCCTGTGCTAATATACATAGCAAAGGTCCTTGCTGTTTTCTGTTCCTTCCTCTGACCTCTCACTCCCAGCCAGACCATCGTCAGCTCTTTCTTCATGGTCCCATCTGAACCATTGGCCAAACTCCTCTACTTCCCTACTCACACCTCCACGCCTAGCAAGGACTCCAACTTCTTCTCACTCGCCCCCGGCTGTGTTCTACCTCTGTGCCTTTGTTCACATGGCTCCTTTAAGCAACACGCTTTTTCCAGCCCTCTTTCCAAGTTCTACCAGATTATTATTATTTTTCTGCTGAGGTGTTCTGGTTCAAATGTTCTGATTGCATTTGTTTCCGCCATGGAGGCAAATCTTTGTTTCCCCCAATTGTTTCATTGGAGGCAGTTGCCTTGGGTTGTATCTTTTGTGCCTCAGGATCAGCCTGAGCCAGATGGCTCTCCGGTCGATACCTGAGGATTAACACTGGAATGTTTCAGCAGAGCGCATCAGATTGTCCCATTCTCAACTTCCTCTCCACCCTTTTTGCCTGATGTCCCTGCCCGTCTAACCTATGCTTTAGTGCTAACCTTTGGCTGTTCTCGAACATTCCCTGTCTGCTCAAAGACTTTCTCCTGTCATTCTTTCTCCCTGGGACTCCTGCTCTTAGTCTCCTTTGCTACATAGCTACCTTGTAGTCTTTCAGTCCTGTGGTCTCTTTCTCTAGACGCTTTGCCAGATCCCTGTGGACGGGGCTGGGGGCTCTTGCATCACCGCCCCGTGCACACCTTGATCATAACTCAACACTGTACTCCATGCTGCATATCATTACTGCTGACGTGCTTCCCCTTGCAGCACCATCAAGGCCAAGTTTTTATCTTTAATGAGGGGTGCCTTAGTTTCTTGCTCAGTTCCAAGCCAGTAGGTGCTGGAAAAATGATTCTGGATTGGATGCTTGTAGTCGTTACTTTGATCCATGCAGTAGTCACACATCCATCATGAGGCGTGATGTTCCTTGCATAAGCTAGGGTAGCTGTGGGTGTGCAGTAGCTATGTCATAAACAACTACTTCTTTCTAAGTTCATGAATCCTGGTCGAAATCTCTTTTCCCTTGAATGTCCATACACTTTTCTCTGCCTTCTGAGGTTAGGCTTTTGTGATCAGTTTGTTTCCTCTAAAAGCATGATTTGTAAAACTTTCTATGCTCAAGCATTACTTGGACACTTATTTGAAAAGTGGAAGCTAGGGCTCCAAACCTGGGATATTTATATTCTGAGGGTCTTGGATGTGCTTGGAAAAAAAGTCTTTTCTTTTAATTAATTTTATTTTGGATTTAAGTTTTGGTGTATGCTAAACTTGTATCTACTAATGAGCGATTTCCCCCAGTCTGAAAATGTCTTTTAGCAAAAGCTTTCTGTGACTGCAATGGTAGATTCTGGGAAGTACATTGGGATAAATACTGTTGTGGGTTATGGGTGTCTGAGAAAGCTCCACTCCGTGTTGCTTGTTGTAACTCATAGAGAACAGTTAGTATTTCTCTCTTCTTGTGCATGCATGTGCGTGTGTATGTGTGTGTCCAAACATGTGTGCAGACTTTTGAGTGTGTGGGAGCCTGTGGAGACCCAAGGGTGACATCAGGAATCATCTTGAATTGCCCTTCCACCTTCCTGCTTTGCTCTGGACCTTCTAGTGCTGGACTTAGAGCCGGCTGCTGCCATATCTGCTGGGAATTTTTTATGTGGATCTGGGCATCAGAACTCAGTTCCTTTTGCTTGCAAGGCAAAAGCATTAAAACCTATAATACTCACTGCAGCACAGTATCTCTTTTTTCTAATGAAGTCTACCTCCTGTGTTTACCCAGAAACCAAAGATGACCTCGAACAGCTCACAACTGAGATTAAGAAAAGAGCCAACAGTGTCCGGAACAAACTGAAGAGTAAGAAGGGAATGCGGGGATCTGTCAGTCCGCACAGTGGCAGCTGCAGCTCCCCAGATACCATCTCCTCCGAAAGGACGCTCATCTTAACGGAAGTGACACCACTGGTCCGGTCTTGGCCAGAGGCTTAGACAGTGCCCCCAGGATGATCCCCTGGAGCGCTAGACATCCATCTTCTCAAGTGTGAAAACTGAAGTTAGGAAATGGAAGTTAAACATGTTTACAGTCACTGACCTGATCCTTAACTTGGTCCTCCATGTTCCTCCCAGCACCTGTCCACATCTGAAAGGCAGTTGTCATGCTTTGTACATGCAGGGCTTACCATTCGATCAACAGACATTTCTTGGTGGGCACCTTCTTATTCTACCCCCATCCCCCAGCTTGGCATAGCTTAGTGAAGCTGGTGCCATGACTTCAGCCCTCCTGGGGACCCCAAAGGCACACTTAGTTCAGTGACTGCACTCTGTGTTTTGGCCCAGTGTTTGTTGAGTTCGTGTTGTTGGTTGAATGATTATATTAGTGTATGTGAAGAGGCGGCAACTTCCAAAGTCATGATGGTGGGGCAGTGTGCTAAGCAGTTTATGTGCATCCGTGTCTGCATGTGTGTGTGTGCATCAGTGTCTGCGCATCAGTGTCTGCGTGTGTGTGTGTGCATCAGTGTCTGCATGGGTGTGTGTGCATCAGTGTCTGCGTGTGTGTGTGTGTGCATCAGTGTCTGCATGGGTGTGTGTGCATCAGTGTCTGCGTGTGTGTGTGTGCATCAGTGTCTGCATGGGTGTGTGTGTGTGCATCAGTGTCTGCATGGGTGTCTGTGTGCATCAGTGTCTGCATGGGTGTGTGTGTGTGCATCAGTGTCTGCATTGGTGTGTGCATCAGTGTCTGCATGGGTGTGTGTGCATCAGTGTCTGCATGGGTGTGTGTGCATCAGTGTCTGCGTGTGTGTGTGTGTGCATCAGTGTCTGCATGGGTGTGTGTGTGCATCAGTGTCTGCATGGGTGTGTGTGTGCATCAGTGTCTGCATGGGTACGTGCATCAGTGTCTGCATGTGTGTGTGCGTGTGCATCAGTGTCTGCGTGGGTGTGTGCATCAGTGTCTGCGTGGGTGTGTGTGCATCAGTGTCTGCATGGGTGTGTGTGTGCATCAGTGTCTGCATGGGTACGTGCATCAGTGTCTGCATGGGTGTGTGTGCATCAGTGTCTGTATGTGTGTGTGTGTGCATCAGTGTCTGCGTGTGTGTGTGCGTCAGTGTCTGCATGTGTGTGCATCAGTGTCTGCATGTATGTGTGTGTGTGCATCAGTGTCTGCATGTGTGTGCATCAGTGTCTGCATGGGTGTGTGCGTGTGCATCAGTGTCTGCATGTGTGTGTGTGCATCAGTGTCTGCATGTGTGTGTGTGCATCAGTGTCTGCATGGGTGTGTGTGCATCAGTGTCTTCATGGGTGTGTGTGTGCATCAGTGTCTGCGTGGGTGTGTGTGCATCAGTGTCTTCATGGGTGTGTGTGTGCATCAGTGTCTGCGTGGGTGTGTGTGCATCAGTGTCTTCATGGGTGTGTGTGTGCATCAGTGTCTGCGTGGGTGTGTGTGCACCAGTGTCTTCATGGGTGTGTGCATCAGTGTCTGCATGTGTGTGTGTGTGCATCAGTGTCTGCATGTGTGTGTGTGTGCATCAGTGTCTGCGTGGGTGTGTGTGCATCAGTGTCTGCGTGTGTGTGTGTGTGCATCAGTGTCTGCATGGGTGTGTGTGTGCATCAGTGTCTGCATGTGTGTGCATCAGTGTCTGCATGTGTGTGCATCAGTGTCTGCATGGGTGTGTGCGTGTGCATCAGTGTCTGCATGTGTGCGTGTGCATCAGTGTCTGCATGGGTGTGTGTGCATCAGTGTCTGCATGGGTGTGTGTGTGCATCAGTGTCTGCGTGGGTGTGTGTGCATCAGTGTCTTCATGGGTGTGTGTGCATCAGTGTCTGCATGTGTGTGTGCATCAGTGTCTGCATGGGTGTGTGTGTGCATCAGTGTCTGCATGGGTGTGTGTGCATCAGTGTCTGCATGTGTGTGTGCATCAGTGTCTGCATGGGTGTGTGTGTGCATCAGTGTCTGCGTGGGTGTGTGTGCATCAGTGTCTGCGTGGGTGTGTGTGTATCAGCGTCTGCATGTGTGTGCGTGTGCATCAGCGTCTGCATGTGTGTGTGTGTGCATCAGTGTCTGCATGGGTGTGTGTGCATCAGTGTCTGCATGTGTGTGTGCATCAGTGTCTGCATGGGTGTGTGTGTGCATCAGTGTCTGCGTGGGTGTGTGTGCATCAGTGTCTGCGTGGGTGTGTGTGTATCAGCGTCTGCATGTGTGTGCGTGTGCATCAGCGTCTGCATGTGTGTGTGTGTGCATCAGTGTCTGCATGGGTGTGTGTGCATCAGTGTCTGCATGGGTGTGTGTGTGCATCAGTGTCTGCATGTGTGTGTGCATCAGTGTCTGCATGTGTGTGTGCATCAGTGTCTGCATGGGTGTGTGTGTGCATCAGTGTCTGCATGTGTGTGTGCATCAGTGTCTGCATGGGTGTGTGTGTGCATCAGTGTCTGCATGTGTGTGTGTGTGCATCAGTGTCTGCATGGGTGTGTGTGCATCAGTGTCTGCATGGGTGTGTGTGCATCAGTGTCTGCATGGGTGTGTGTGCATCAGTGTCTGCATGGGTGTGTGTGTGTGCATCAGTGTCTGCATGGGTGTGTGTGCATCAGTGTCTGCTTGGGTGTGTGTGTGTGCATCAGTGTCTGCATGTGTGTGTGCATCAGTGTCTGCATGGGTGTGTATGTGCATCAGTGTCTGCATGGGTGTGTATGTGCATCAGTGTCTGCATGGGTGTGTGCAGGAGGGGAAGCTTGAGCATCCATCCCAGGATGGAAATCCAGAATGTCCAACTGAGAACCTTTTGAGCACTGATGTGAACTGCAAGTGCAGAATTTCACACCTCACCTCACAAGAGCTCTAGAAATAACAGCAAGCTACCTCAGGCTCCAAGGTACGCTAGGAAACAAAGGGATCTTGCGTCACATCCCCACCTTATGTACATGAAAACATCCCAAATTCTACTAAAACCTAAAACCTGCACCGCTTCTGGGCTCAAGCATTTCAGATAAGGGGACCCTGAGCGTGTGCTCTTATTCATTCCATTTTATGAACGAGGACAAAAGCAGTAAGAGAGGCTTTTTGAGTCACATAACTGGTGTGGTGGGCCAGGGACGTGAGCCTGTCTCTCGATGACCACACCCACAGGTAGCCATTGTCAAGGAGAGCAAGTCTGGGGGGCAGGAGAGCTGACCGGTGATTGCACCTCCCTATGGCTCCCCCTTCATGCTGTGCGTGCGAGGATGGGTGAGGAGATGTGCCGGGCACAGTGTGTTTTATGGAAGAAAGGGCAGATGTGTTGCTAGAATGATCTTGTTCTTACTCAGCCATGGAGAGGCATATTGAAGAAGATGATGTCCGGTCCTCGGCAGACCTTCGGATTCGGAAATCCCAGGTACGTGCATCTGGCTTAACAAGCATCGTCATCGGTCTTGATGTTACTGTTTCATTGCTCTGGAGCCTTTTCTCTTTTCTTTTAAAACGTAAAGTTTATTGTCTTGGAATCCAGATGAGGAACCAGTAAAGGGGAACCACAGAGTTTGAAGTAACATTCGGGGTCAGTGTCTAGGCTCTTGGCTGTCTTCCTTTTGCTCTTAAGGAGGCCCCACAAGTACCTAAGAATCCACAGCTTCAGTGACACATTTAAAAATGTTTTTATATATTTATGAGAGAGCAAAATAGATAGATACATAGTAGGTATGCACATGCATTCCATGCCACATGGGTGAAGGTCAGAGGACAATTTTCTGAAGTTTTTCTCTCCTTCCACCCTTTGGCTTCTAGGATTAGACTTTGTTCTCTAAGTTTACCAGCAGGTGCCTTACCTGCTGGGCTATTTCACTGACCCTAGCGTCTCATTTTATAGCAAAGAAACTCATCCTTCTAAATATTGTGAGTTATTAGTTGCCTATTTTGGGGTCACCAAAGATAGGATTTTTGTCCTGTGAAAAATGATATGAAACTGAGCAGTTCATGCTTATAATTCAGTACTCAGAAAGTTCCAGCAAAAGCATTGCTAAGAGCTCAAGGATAGCCTTGGCTAAATATGAAAATTTTTTAACCATATGAAGAGGGGAAGGGGAAGATCTGATATGGTATGTGAGGGAAGTTGGAAACTGTTACTTAAGACCTAGCAAGGGAACAGTTTGAGAAGATAATAAATAGTACAGGGTGCTTTCCACACTAAAAGATCTTGCAAAAACATACAAACAAACAAAACCTTGGGGTTAGCTGGAGGAGAATGGGCCTTGGATAAGCAAAAGTGCCTGTAGAGATGGGCTCAGGGGGAGGCAGGAAGTGGGCTCAGCGATGAGGCATGTACGGGCACGTGCACGGTTGTGTGTGATAGTGGCAGGGGAGTCGTTAGCAGCAGTGATGATGATGGGGTGGGAAAAGAATGGAGGAGGTGGGGCAGCTACAAACCTGTTGGAGGAAAGAGCTTGTTGTGGGAGAGAAGATGCTGACTTTTTGGTCGGTAATGCAGTGAATACTAGTCTGGAGAATGTGCATCTGATCCAGTAGCTGGTAGCAGAGAATTAGTTATTTGTTTCAGGCTGCAGCATACGGGGATGGGGTGGTGGTGGAGAGGTGATGGCCATTCGAGTATGAGGCAGGAAGAGGCAGGAGGATGTGGGTCTCTAGCTAGGTCTCTGTAATGATGGGAATGGGTTTGGAAAAGAGAAAGCAGGACTTGATGTCATAAGTGTGCAAGGAATGATGATTATCGTGCTGATCCAGCTTAGGCATCAGGGTTGTAGGGAGATCTATTTATAAGCAATAAAAATGGGATAAGAAAGAACTGAAGGAACGGTGTCAGTCATTGCTCGTGGGAAGCGTGAATTTAGGTTCTTTCCTTTTGACAGAATTATGATGCAGTTTTAGCATAGCAGGTTAACAGATAGGATCCAGTGCACTGGAAAGAGCAAGGGACGTTCCCCGTGGCACAAGGCTAAAACCCCATAGGGTCTTGAATTGGTCATATGGTTCCAAGCCCAGAGCTGCTGGCCATTAGGGTGTCAGGGATGGGACAATTGTCATGGGGCCTACCCCCCCCAAGTCTACTCATTCAACTTTGTTCCCACAGCATTCTGTCCTCTCCCGCAAGTTTGTGGAAGTAATGACCAAATACAACGAGGCTCAGGTGGACTTCCGTGAACGCAGCAAAGGAAGGATCCAACGGCAGCTTGAAATTAGTATGTGTCTCTCCCACACCCCTTCTTGCCACATGGCTGACCATCCCACGTCATAGCACCGTGGAAAAACAGACAGCAACCTTGTGTGGCCTCTGCATGTTGCTTTGTGACAGGACGGATGCTACAGCATTGAGACATCCAGAGTACTGCAGCTTAGGCTGAAAAGGTTGAACCAAGGAGTTTGATTCTGGCCCTAAATAGTCACTTTCCTGTGAACTCACTGCGGCTTTCTGCTGCAAAACCCAAAAGTACATTTATGAAACCAAAGTAGTGCTAGTTGCCATGAGTAATTAACGTATTCATAAAGGTCTGCCTTTTCGGGATTAGTAATATGGAGGGAAGGGAGTGCAGGAAAAATGTGCTGAAAGTGGGAGGAACTGTGAACAGAGATGCTTGTTTAGGAGCGGCGGGTTGTCCAAGCTGGGGCGCTACAGTGGAAGGTTGAGGGACTGCCGAAGAGCTGAGTGCTGAGAGCCTTGGGTCCACATTGTAGGGAGTGGAACGAGAGCTTGATTGGGACAGACCGGGAGCCGCGCTTCACGGTGGGAACCGGGCTGATGATGCTAAGGGCGGGATGAAAGAAGTCGGAAGCCTTCGGAGGCTGTAGTGGGTGTTTGGGGAAAGTTTAAAATGGGGTTGCCTTCAACCTTGTATTTGATGTTCTGCTGCCTTGGTTAAAAAGCTGGCAAGAAGACAACAGATGAGGAGCTGGAGGAGATGCTGGAGAGCGGCAACCCGGCCATCTTCACTTCGGGGGTGAGCGGCTGAGGCCCAGGGAACCCCGATCGATCTTAACCTGCAGAGGGGTAGCATGGGCCGTGGTTGCGGTGGTGCTGGGGAGGGATCAGCTTCCCCGGGTGCGCACTGCACGGGCCCCGCTGTCATGGCCAGGGTGGCTGATCGGGCCTGTGTCTGCGGCCTGTCGTAGATCATCGACTCCCAGATTTCCAAGCAAGCCCTCAGCGAGATCGAGGGTCGGCACAAGGACATCGTGAGGCTGGAGAGCAGCATCAAGGAGCTCCACGACATGTTTATGGACATCGCTATGCTGGTGGAGAATCAGGTAGCTGGCAGCTGCAGCCAGGTGGTGGTGGTGGTGGGGTGGAGGAGACAGGATGGGGGAAGTTTGGGTTCCCCTGAGAATCCTGAGGAAAGGAATTCTGAAGGTCAGGTGAGGTAGGAAATTCACATCGTGGAGTTAAGGAGTTCTGGTGTTGTCTCAGCTTTGTCCTTCTTGCCTGTGACTTTGATTTCACAATCATTCTAGTTAATAATAGGATTTGAGGTCATGGCAAGAACCTTGTGTCCCAGCCTCAGGATTTTTTTTTTTTTTTTAATGAAAGATACAGATTCTTGGGCTGACAATACAGTTCAGTTGATAGAGCGCTTATCTAGCATACTAGGGGCCCTGGGTTTGGTTGCCCCTTTCGGCCCAGCACCATATAAAGTGGGCATGGTGGCACATGCCTATAATCTCAGCATTTGAGATCAGCATTTAAGGATATCCCTGGATATTTAACAAGTTTGAAGGATAACCTGTGCTACTTGAAATCTCATCTCAAAGAAAAAAGAAAAAGAAAAAATAACTAGGTCTTAGTGATGCTTTAGAACAAGCTCCTGGTAGAAATTATTTCACTGATGATGTTACAAGTGTGTTTTCTAGAATTCATAGTGAAGCTTAAAGCAGAGGTTTTAGTTTTCTTCCATTTCACTTTTACACTTGTAGTTCTCCAAAGAATTTGGTGCTTTTTGGTAGGAAGAGGCTAGATATAAAGGAAGATTTATTGAAAGAATATCTCCTGGGCTGGTGCGACGGCTCAGTGAGTAAATGTTCTTACTGCAGAGCCTGGCAACCTGTTTGATCCCTGGAACCCACCTGGTGGGACGAGAGAACTGACTCCCAGGAGCTGTCCAGTGACTCCCACATGTGTGCTGTGGCACGTGTACACCTAAAAATTGAATTTAAAAAATATTTAAAAATAACAAAAAATTGGAACACTGCTCAGGCATCCTTCTTAGGGGTAGAACTTTCTGTTACCTGCGCATGGTGCTCATATCAATCAGTCTGTGGTTCTTAGGCTTTAAAGATGCCACGGCGTCACAGTGCTGTGTCACTGACCCTGGAACTTACAGCTGTTTTAACATCTGGACAGGAGGGGAAGCTGCTTGCTTAGTAGATGGATTGCAGAATCTGAGGAAGCCTGAGCTGATGTGCTCTCCGTCCCAGGGCTCAGGGCTCCCCTCCCCCCACCCCCTGCTGGCCTTTGAGACCCTTTCTCAAGTCCTTCCATCCCACGCTTCTGTTTTCCTCCCACACTGCCTTGCCGAGGAACTGAATGGTTTTGAGCGATGGTAAGTGCCCTGCTCTGTCAGTGGAGAGTCACATGGCGATGGGGCAGGGTTGAGAAAAACTTCTCTGATGGGATATGGCTGGGAATCTCAGTAAGAGGCTAGACAGTCTAGAGGGAAAGATGTAACCAGATATCACGGACAACCCCAACATTAGTCACTTAAGGGGCGTGCAGTTTCTCTTGAAGAAAGCGCATGTTCCCGACTCGTACTGAGTATGTATCATGTACCAGGCAGTATTTTACAGTCACGAACAGACTGTACAGCTGAATGAAGTCAGTTCAGCTCTGAATGGTCAAGAAGGGCCAGTATCCTGGTGCTTTCAAAGCAAAGCATGAGATATTCCTTATTTTGTTTCCTTTCTACATGCTTAATAAAGGAAGAAAGCTAATAAAGAAAATGTGTGTGGTGGTGGTGGTGGGGGCAATCTCTCACAGCGTATTCACATGTATTCACCAAGCATCTAGAACATCGGCCCCAGATGTCCAGCATAGTGCTGATCACAGGGAGGCTAATTCAATAAAAAAATTCGTGGATAGCGGGACCATTGCCAAGAACTAGGAACCTACAGCTAGCCTCATGGGAGGGGCAGAGATGTGCCCTACCGAAGACCATAGAATGTTCCTTCCCCATAATTAGTTAGGACTGCTCTGGTGGGCTCCCAGGGTGTGACTTTTATTCCTTCTTTTCAGGGTGAGATGTTAGATAACATAGAGTTGAATGTCATGCACACAGTGGACCACGTGGAGAAAGCCCGGGATGAGACCAAAAAGGCTGTGAAATACCAGAGTCAGGCCCGGAAGGTGAGGTTTGTTTGCCTTCCATCTTCACAGAAAGGTCCACTTGCTTTGCTCTTGCTTTCTCTTCCCTTTCCTTGTCTGTCTCTGTCGCCACCACTTCTTGCATCTGGGGAAAGGGAGCCATGATTGACCGCATTGAGAACAACATGGACCAGTCTGTGGGCTTCGTGGAGCGGGCTGTGGCAGATACCAAAAAGGCTGTCAAGTATCAGAGTGAAGCCCGGAGGGTGAGCGCATTAGTGTCTGCTGACCAAAGTTACTTCTGTCACCGGTCATCACCGGTCACCTCCACCTCTGTCCTTGAGCCCGTGTCTTCCTTCTCTGTCCTGACCTCTTCCAACCTTTTACTTTAGCCTTTCCTAGAGATTCTGTGCCTGCCCTTCCTTCCCATCGTGCCTTGCATGGATCTGGCTTTTACCTGCTCTTGGTCCAAGAACCACACTTGAGGGGCAGCCCTGTCGGCTGGACACACAGTGTTGCTGCTAATCTCCTGAATGTAGCTTGTGATCCTTTCAGATGGTTCTACTTAACTCCTGAGCCTCAGAAACCATTTCTCTCATTCTCACCCACCAGGACTCTGCTTCCTCTCTACCTTGCTCCTCCTAGCCTGTGCCAGTTATTAAGCAAGCATCACATCTCCGCGGAGGCACTTAGTTTTGCTACTTTTAGATGAAATAGTTGAAGGGCCGATAGGGAGCGGTTGGCTTCAGACCACCTAGTACATATGAGAGGTGGGACTCAAATTCACACCCTAGTCATGTATACTCTGTCTTCTCATCACAGACATTTACTGCTTTTTTTTTTTCCCCTCTTGGGCTCTGATAATTTCACCCTTGATTTTTTTTCTTTTTCCTGTATCTGTTGCTTCTGTAGGCGTTAGGGAGCTGGGAAGTTATTTCTGCATGATACTCAAATCAGTGCTGGATCACACTTTCTAATATCTCTCCATATGCATAGTCTGACAGGTAGTGGACTTTAAGGGGACAGATGAATAGAAGTTGGAAATGAGGACAATGTTAGGAATGTTTTATATCCCCTTATGGAAAGGAAAACTTCTATCTTGGTTAGTGGCCTGGTAGACCCTATGTTACTGGCTCTTAACATATACACAAGATCTGACTTAGAGCTGGCCCACGCGGCACAGTTTTATCAGCTGGCATGGCTAGGTAAGTGGATTTGGGAAGTGTACAGAAGTGATTTTGAGAGATGTCTACTTCTTACTTGGATTGAGGAGACACTGTATAGAGATGAGAGGACCGAATTTTTGACCAGTTGCTATTTTTTGTAATAATGATTTTTTTGTTTTATTTCCTTCTCCAGAAATTGATAATTATCATTGTGATAGTAGTTGTGTTGCTGGGCATTTTAGCGTTGATTATTGGACTGTCTGTTGGGCTGAAGTAGGCGTGGCCTAAGGGGCTTGCTGCACTGAAATGTAAGTAAACAGATGGTTCTGGGGGATTCTGTGCTGACTCCCGAAGAAATCAGCCTGGGTCTCAAAATTCTCTTTTTTTCTAATGACCGCCCTTGGGCACGATGAGCTTCAAAACCTTTGGCAGCGTGTGATTCTTTGAACTCCTGCATTTCCACTCGTGGGTTCTGACTGTAGTCTGTAGGTCTTCCTGTTAGCCATCCCTATTTCTGTCTTGTCTGTTTGGAGCTGTCCTGGCACAACTGATCTCATTCTGACTCTCAGCAAATGTGGGTGCAGGTTGGTATAATTTAGGGACCACTTTCTAAATTTTTACTAGCCTTCGTGGATTTTGGGCCTCGTGTTCCATGTCTTTTTTTAACTATATATTTTTTCAGTATAATTGAAGCTTCGTATTGGGTTTGGGTCCCTTAAGTTTTGTTTGTGACTGAAGGGTTGGATCTTGAATGAGGGACTTCCTGACATTTTGCTATTTTTTGGTAATAATGCAAAGAACGAAGATCACTAACATTGTGACTAACCTTATATTTTATGAACTTTGCTTTCTTTTATAAATTCATAAGCATCAGGTCACCTAGGTAGCAGATGCAAACATTTTTGAGGCCTGGTGGTTCCATTGTTGACAATCAGAGCTGATCGTTCATTTATTTTTGTTCTGCCCCAAGAGATCACTGCATTTGTCCCCCTGAGGTGACAGCCTCTTGTAGTTATTTATCACTGACCTTCCCCCCTCTTGCATTTGCAGTCTAGTCCCTGATGACTTTTTGCCTATAAGGCTTGACTTTTGTGCCGAGACTTAGCTACCTCATTGGAAATCAGAAAGCAAAAGAATTATTTTTGAGGTCACTCTTCAAGGATGAGAAGACTAATTTTTTGCCTTTAGTTAACTAAATAGATCCTTAAGACACTAGTTTGCTCAGGAGTGACTTTACTGTACTTTGTTCCACAAACAAATCTTGACTGTATGCATATATAGTTAAAATTAGTTGTTACACTGGTCTGACTAGCCCTCCTCCATGACGTCCACTGTAGAAGAGAGGTCTCTGAACAGGAGGGAGGCAGTTCATGTTTATGCTCCCAAGTTTTACTCCAGCTATTGTGCCGAAATACTATCAGTGTTCCAAATTAGACATGGGAGTTCCTTATAAGTCAGCGATGAAACATGCCCAAGTTTACATGGCTTCTAAGACAGAACAGTCATAATGTAGCATCTGAGTATGTCCATAGTTTAAAAAAATATTTTTTTAAGAGAGAGAAAGACATTTATTATGCAGGTAGTACATATTGATTAAACATACAAGTTTTGCTTGTTTGATAATGAAATTGTTTCCATAGTAATTGTTAAATGTGTGGATGAATCAAATATTGTAATTCCAATCTGTATTCTGTTTAAATAATAAATTAAATCATGATGAATGTTTATATGGAAAAAGAGGGAAAGAGAATTTTTAAAAGTATATTTTTTTTTGGTGCGTTTGTGTGTATCAGAGGGCACCATGTGTCCCTGTGGAGGACCAAGGGTGACTTTGGGAATCATCTTGGATGGCTTCTACCCCTTTTTGCTTCGCTCTGGGATTTCCCAGGCTCCGCCCATCAGAGCCACAAGTGCAGGCCACCTCGGTTTCCATTTTGCATGGGATTTGGAATCCGAATTCAGGACCCTCTGCTTGTGAGACAGAGTCTTAACCCCTGAGCATCTGTAGCCTAGAAAGAGAAATTTTTTCCGAGTTTTTTTTGAGAGAAAGCGATGTCATGGGACATGGATGTAGTAGGTCAGATGATAATTTTTTGAAGTCATTTCCCAACTTCCACCATGTGGGCTTCTAGGGATCAAACTCCAATAGCTAGGTTTGTAAGCAGGCACCTTACCTCTGAGCTGTCCCGCCCCACTCTTCTACAGAACTATGGCAGCTTGGGGCACAAAGCAGTGAGTTTTTACCTTAAAAAAAAAAAAAACTTTCTGTAAACATTCTCATTCCTTTTAAAGCGGCTCACAAAATAATGACTTTCGTGTCACTTTCATAACAATGTTGATTCCCCCACCGCCCCCTGCTGGCCCCCTTCCTTAAGGAGCTCTGTGCACGTCTCATGTTAATGTATTTTTTTATTGCTACTCCACTGATCCCCTAGTGAAGGGGTTTTTAATCCTCTCAAAATGGGGATCTTTGTTCTTTGCAGGTGTGGCCTTAGGTTACTCTCGGGCTGTTCCAGGCTGCCTCGACTTGTGCACTTTCTCTTTTGTGTGTGTGTGTGTGGTACTTGGGATCTCTACTCTCCACCCTGTGGGTTTGTGGCTAATTCCTCTTGTTGCTCCTCCTATCGTCCCATTCACTCATCAGCCCCTCCTCTCCCTGCTTCTCCAGAACCTGATTCCACTCCAGCCTGGCCTGACCACCTCTGTCTCCAGATGGGACCGGAGCTGAGCGGCCTTCCTGAGCACAGGGGGGACTGTTCTTGTTTTCTTATAACCACTCTTGGACCTGACTCGGCAGTCTAGCCCTGGAGGATTCCACCTACCCGATGCAGATGCAAGCATCCCCAGTCGCTCCTCAAAGCTGCCTCCTGCCCCGGCAACCCAAGTGCCTTTACTCCTGGACATACGAACCGACCTGTCTTTCCTCCCTCTGGTGTGTCACATTTGCCTCGAGCCTCCGAAAGTCCGTGTGAGGCTGGCCTGAGGCGCAGCATTTCTACCTCATCAAGCATCTCTCAGAAATTGCAATATATTTTTCAGGGGCATATTTGTAATGGAGCGGAGGGATTCGTCTACCTACAGCTTAGGTCGGCATCCTGTCCCTGGCAAGACACTGGCCCTTGCAGTTTGTCTTGGGTCTGAAGACATGAGGGACTGACGTGCCATTTTGGTCTCAAGTTTTGGGGGGTTTCCATTCCATATTTAACTGAGCTAGCTCTAAGTAAGTTCAGCTTGGAGGGCAGTTTGACCTTCCTGTCCTGGGTCATGTTTACTGGAAGAGGGGATCCAGGTAACAGCCACTGGAGGGACCCTTTGAAAAGGCTGAGGGTGTGGAGTGTTCGTTCCCATTCCCGAATCTTTGACACTGGCTGTTTACTGTTAGACTAACTCTTCGTGAAGCCGCAACCACGAGGCCAGACATAAGCAGGGACTTATAGCTGGGCCTGGGACCAGGTGCTACAGTCTCAGGGTTGGAAATGTCTCGAGACTGCAAGTCACTTGTTCAAGTGTTTCAGGTGTATTTTTATAACTGTATATGACACAGATGTATATATGTGTTTTCTCTCAGGAAGCAGAAAGTAGAAGATACTATGACAGAAAAAAGGTAGGGCGTACATTAAAAATGAGCTAGTGTATGCTTACACACAAGGATTCACCAGTCTGATTTTTCCTTGTTATTGAGAAAGCAACTTTGTGGAGGAGTGCTGCAGTCTCTGGAGTGAGATCCGAGCTGATTCCTGCTGCATACAGATGTCATATAGTAAAACCTTTCCTCATCCATTGCCTGCACGTTCTGAGAACATCCCACAGTGTTCTGAAGTTACTCACATGACCCGAGGGATGGTCGTCTTGGGGGCAGTCAGGTGGGAGAGACAGAGCTCTCAGGAGCTCTTCCTGCTCCCTGGTTAATGAGCTTGGCAGGGTTTTATCCCCCCCAGTTCTTACCAAGGAGGAAGCAACAGCCTGGACGTCTCAGGTGACTGTAACTCAAGTGTCAGCCTTAGACCCCTGTGGCCTTGGGGACTAGAGCTGTATTTCATCTCTGACTTTAATGCTTTGGGGGACAGGCTGAGTGCTCCAATCCACTGCCTGATAGCTTCCTCCTTGAAGACTCCCTACTCACTATCACGCCGCACTCAGACGGAGCCAGGGGATCTCCTCCCCACGGCTGTGATGTCGGCGAGGACTGGTGCCAGGACCGAGACCAACCGCCCAGCCCAGGCCCCTCCCTCTTTCTGCCGCTCAGGCCTGGGGCTTCAAGTTTGAAATGCAACCTGTGAAAGGCTTTTGTTATTTGTATTTTTTTTAAATGTAAACATGATTTTATTGCTAATTTAAAAATAAATGAATTTATATTGATTGGAAAAACCGTTCTGGGCCCAACTCCCTTCAAAACATTTGGGGATGTGATGCCATTGTATGGTGACTTTGGTGGAGGGGAGAGCTGCTTCCTTGTCCCAGGGATGTCATCTAGAAAGTAGAAGGACCACACATAAATTCGGTGGATCTAATTTTCCAGTCTCTCACCTGGAAACATTTCTTGGGCACCGAGTTCCACAAGCCAGATCCATCTTCTCCTTCTGGTGTTCCCTTGCCCTTCGTACCCCCTCCTCCTATGTCCAACGGCCCCCTTTTCCTCGGACACATGTTCATCTGCACCGGGATGTTGTTCCTCACAAGCTTTTTCTCTTGTTTGGATGAGCAGAAGAAGATCATGATCATGATCTGCTGCGTTATTCTTGCCATCGTCTTGGCTTCCACCATTGGCGGCATATTTGCCTGAGGAAAGGTAAGCTGCCGGGGTGGGGTGGGGCGGAGCTTCTCCACTCAGTGACACCCGCCCTCTGGGTGTTCTCACCTTTATCATCAGTTGTCCAGATCTGGGTGGGCTTGGGTGTAGGTCAGAGGGACTAAAGGCAGGGATGTCTCTAGAGAAAGTTGGGAGCAGGAGGTCCACAGGGGAAAAGGAGACAAGATACTGTCTCATAATTGGGTCTGGTGGCACTGTGCTTTGAACAGGCGAGGGACATTCATTCCTGCTGTAAAACTGCAATCTTGGTGTTTTGGAATGAAAGATGAAAGGGTTCAGTTTTTGCACTAGGTAGAACCTGGCCTTTTGGAAGGGGCGCACATAGTGAGCCTACAGTTGACTTCTCCCTTCCAAGCACAGGACAAGCTCCAACAGCCTTGGGCATTGTCTTTCCCCTGCAGACAGGTGGGAATCCAGGCTGTGAACACCAACCAAGCTGTGTAACGAGGTTTTTTTGTTCTCTTTTCTGCTCCTGCCTCACAGGTGGATCCTCGGCCAGCATGGCCAGCCCTCCCTGCACCTGTGTGGTGCTTTCCCGTGCCCACTGCTGACTCTTCGGTTAAGCTTATTTTCACAGGCACCAACAACTGCATACTTAATGTGATGCAAGGAAGAACCAATATAAAACAGGGATTCAGGAGGTGGAAGTGGGGGCGCAGCAGTGTGCAGCTGGTTTGTCCACGTGGTTCTGTAAGCAAGGGCCTGCAGGGGAGATGAGCAGGCACGTGGTAGGTTCCTGTTAGGATCCATTGCTGATAGCCCGGCTTCCATGGGGGTGACTAGGCAGGTGGCGGAGCCCACCCCACAGGGTCTTGTCTGAACTGTCCTAGACCATCCCCCGGACCAGGGAACTCGTTGCTTCTGCTCCTCAGGCTCTTCTAGCTCTCACCCTCGGCCAGCTGGATGTCCACGTCCTTGGCCAGCATCCAGCAGTAGTCTTCACAGCAGATGTTTAAGGACAGGCGCCATGCCTGTCCTGCTCACTGCTGTGTCCCCGCGGCTCTCAGGTGCTCAGACATCTGCCTCCTCCATTGCTTATGATCCAGCACTGACCTCTTAAAGGCATCAAGGGCACCTGCAGACACATTCCCCTCCTCCTCGCATTACATCACATGTTTAAAGTGGATTTTCTGTGACTAGTAATAGAGATGTCTCAACAGTCCTTCGGTTGGTTGGTCCTAGGATGGTGGTTTTGTTAACGAAACACATTACTTCCAGCAACAGAAACATTCTATACTGCGAACTGCCAACAGTCAACAAACCACCACCCTCTGGTCCGAGACACACAGGTGAAGGTGTCATGGGAGAAGGCTGGTGGGGTTATCACTTCAGCACTTGCCTGCTTCATGCTGGTCAGTGACACATGCAGAGGAGTGTAAGCACACCCCGATTCAAGATTCCACAGTGTTTAGCTTTAAAATCAGCTATGTGTAAGTTCTAACACAAATCATTTATTTAGAGATTGCATTGCCAGGGACTTACTAAAATACCTTAAAATCATTATATAGCTCTTGACTATCCAAATGTTTAAACAAGCATACAAACTCTTGAAAGTAAATTAAATATGCATTTTTGTTGGAGATTTTTTTTTAAGAAATGGATAAAAAATGACACTTTTATCAGAGTGCTGTTCTCTTGAACTTTGAAAAGCAAGTGGGTTAGCATTTATCAATGTGTTTCCTTTAGCATGACTAGGGGAGAGAAGACTACTACAGCAGGTGAATCTTGTTACAGAAGAGAGAACGAGAGTCCTGGGTTTCTGGATCACGTAGAGTCACTATTCTTCCAGCAATAATCAATGAGCTGCACAGCACAGAACTAGATCCTGCAGGGGCAGACAGGCGCTGTTCCTCCTGGTCTCAACTCACGTTGTCAGTTCCTTCTGCTAACATGTAGATTCTCTGTCACAATGACCAATGTCACTGCTTCCAAGTCTGAGGCAGATGGGCAGTGAGGCACAAGTAAATACCTGTTGAACCCACTAGCTTGAGCAGTGTCATTTCCATCTTTCTTCCCCCAAACACTGGTTTTGTAAAGAGTGCAGTCATTGCAATTCAGGAAAACTAAGAGGCCCTACCCACCATTTTTACTTTCTTGAACTGAAGTGACCAATGAAAGTTGTACAGAAGTGATACAAAAGCTTTAATCAAAAACTTCAGCCAAGAGTTTTCAGAAGTCACCTACTCACAAGCTTCTCCTTAGTTATGGACCAGTGGCCACTCAAAGACTTCAAGAACCACAGAAAGGCAGACTCCTGTTCTTGACTGCCTACGCGCAGGGCTGTCTACACACGTTTAGGCAGGTAGAATTTGCCCCAGTATCGCCCCTTCTGGGTCAAGTCATAGGGGCTCAGCACCTTCCGAATGCCCAGCATGTTGGCAGTGGCTATGCGCTCAAAGGTCCAGGGATTCTGGTTGTTCCGCTCTCTTTCTTCTTGATCCTGCCGCATCTTCTCCAGGGTCTTCCGGCTCACAGCCTTCGCTGGGAAGGGCAGCTTGTGGGCCACCTGGTTCAAGAAACCCTGGACCTCTTCAAATTCACAGCGCCCGCCCATCTCTACAATGAGGCGGCCAGCTTTCACAGGCGTCACGTAGTGGTCGATGGCACCTTTGCCTCCGCCCATGCGCTGCCCAACACCTTTGCGGGTGATGGGCTTGAAGGGGGCTGGTACTCGCCATATGGCGAACATGCTCTTGGGGTCCATAGAGCGGTTGATTGTCAGGCGCATCATTTCAAAATGGCCCCAGCGCAGATACCCGCCTCCCAGAGCCTAAAAATGAATAGAGAATTAGAACACATGGGATTTAAGATACCTTTCATGGGTTCTATTATTATGTCTGCTCTTACAGTAACCAGCCTCAACGATACACACGGAAATAAAAATCTTAAGTTCTAGTTAGCAGCATGCGGAAAACATCTAGAGACAGTCACTAAAGGACTGTAAGGATGGAGTTGCTGGGAGGCCTCGTGAGGATAGAAAAAAACGAACCAGACAAGAGAAAGTTCCAGGCAAAACCAAAGATAACCAGCTACGTAAGCAAAGCTCTACGGAACTAGGGGCCCTGTGAGTTTGACAAGCCAGCAGAGGAGAGACAGTGGCTGTGAGGGTCTGAGAAGTCAGTATTAGTGGTGTCAGCATGGGAAGACACTGCAACACCACCTGGCTGCCAGATGGGACGCAACCCCTTGTGCACCTGTGGAGCAACTGAGAAGCAGAGGCATAGCTGCTCCGAGTCCTAAGGCAAGAAGACTTGCACCTGACTCGAGGATAAGTCTCATGCTCTGCAGTCAGCTTCATGTTCGTCCTCTGCCTCTATTTTCAGCACCCCCCTGCCCCATCTGTAGTTTCACTCTGTAGTTTAGTCAACCACAGTCTGGAAATAGTAAGTGGAAATCAGGGCGTGAACACCTGTACAGTATCACAGGGCCTGTGTGTGGAATTCAGTGCTAATCCACAGTCACAAGCATCCAAGAGAGGACTTGTGTGTGTGTGTGTGGGGGGGGATGGCTCAGACATCAAAGCCATTGCCTCACAAGTGAAAGGACCTGAGTTTCGATTGCCAGATGCTAGAAAAAAAAGTCAGGCAGAAATGGCAATTGCCTGCAATTCCTGCCCTGGAAGGAAGGTGGTGACTGGGAAATCCCAGAACAAAGCAATAAGGAGGTAGAACAATCCAGGGTGATTCCTGATGTCATCCTTGGGCCCCCACAGGGCCTCATGTACACATGCACCACACATGTGTGGGGACACATAATTCCTATTTACTGAATACTTAGCAGGCTGTGTCTACCTGCTCTTTAAATAGACAGATAAGGCAAATGGGTGCATCATCGACTCAAAGAGTAGAAGATTCTATTAATCCATTTTTAATCACTCACCAAAATTGCAAAATTGCCATCTGTGAATTCAGTTGCTTCAGTTGAAGGTCCTCGTATGTCACTCAAGTTTTTAGGTTCTCTCCTTACTTTTGGCACGAGTGGAACTCTTTCAACAAATTTAAGCTTAGGCCTTTCAGGAATGGAAACATCTAACAGGTTAAAGACAACCAAGAATTAGTCAAGTTATACTTCTCGCAGGATCCATTTTCTTCCTAGAAAGTTTTATTAGTCAAGTGAAAGTTGACTTATAAAAAAGTTATCACTCAATAATTCTTTCAAGCATATATTCTCGTGGGTGTTTTCAGTAACACTGGATCCTTTTGGCTATAAACAATGCTTAATGCAAATGTTTCTAAATAAAATTTATTATTAAATCCCTACTATATGGTCAACACCTATAATCATTAAATCTTTACAACTGTAACCTTAGTATATTTTCTAAAGAAAATTTTATTTACTCATGTGTGCATGTGAATGCCTTAGTAAGGTAGGGTGTCCTTCATATTTGAGCCTGCGTCTCTGCCGTAGGCATGCTAGGATTATAGATGTGCCACGTCAGCCTTTTTTCTCTTCCCCATGGGTTCTTGGGATTGAATGTAATTTTTAGTAGTGCAGAACAAATGATTTTTTTTCTCCCTGAGTCATGTCACGAGCCTAAGTTGGTTTGTTTTTGAGACAGGGTATCATAGTTTAACCTCGAATTTGTAAGAATTCCTGGTTTACAGATGTGTGTCGCCCCGTCTGGCAGCCTTTGAACTCTTTTTAGGACTTCCTGATTTAGAAGTTTGAACTTTTGATAATTTAACTCACACCAAAGGGACAAAGAAGAAAAAGGATAAAGTGAGATATTAGAAATTAAAAACAAGAACACACATAATTTTCACCTAGGTCAAGATCTTTCTTTAGGCAGGTTGTACTTTTTAATCTCCAATGTACAGAAGAGGAATGTAAGACCTAGAGATAATTCATAACTCATTTAAATCATCAAAGCCCTATAGTGTGACTGCCTCTCTGGATGCTAATGGGGACAGAGGTAAAGAAAATGCTACATTGTACACAAAATACGTTTTCAGCTGTGTCATATTTTGGTTGGGAAACATAGTCTCTGATCAGTGACCTTTTTTTTTTTAATATGTGAGACTTTTCATTCTGACAACCATGCAGTTCATAAAGTATGTAAGTGTTCTGAGCAAGGCATATAACATCTTTACCTGACAATTTGGAAAAAATTGTGATTTTTGGCACAGCTCCCATTGAAAGAAGTATGGCTCTATGATAGAAATAAATATAATGTGACCTTAAAGACAAATGAAATTATCTGTGGAACTATAAAATTATTCCAAATTATAGAAACTGCACTCCAACTTCTACAGACATCCACAGAGAAGCATGGTAACGCTTCTTCATCTACAAATTAGTACTGCACTTAAAGCATATACTAAACTTAACAATTATGTGTACAAGACCCTTCAAATGTCCAGGTATCTTGCATTTTTTGAAGTTTTCAGTATATTTGTGTGAAATTAGATTGTGGCTCACCTTAAATATTCATTGTTAATTACTGATTTAGCTAATAATGTTAGATGACTGCATACTAATACTAGCAGGTGGAGAGAAAACTCAAAGTCTGAATTTATGACCAATAAGCTCTAATTGTGTAGATCATGGACTACTTCCCAGTGGTAGTTCACGGAGGAGGGGGCAGGGCTGATCCAATAGGTATCTGTTCCCCAAGAACAGGGTACCTTTACGTCTTTTTGGCAGCATGTCCTCAACGTGTAGTTAATGGATCAGTGGATGGGAATAAGAAGCACAGGAACACACCTATGTCTTCCACTGTACCTTAGGTTTTGTCAAAGACAAGACAAACAGAAAATGATAGACAAACTCTCACCGTCCAACTCTGGCACCGGGAGCAGCGTCTTCAGGCCGGCGGTGGTGGGCAGGGCTGTCCAAGAATCTGCAAAGACAAATCACTGTTACCACGGCTACAGGGCCCGGGCGGCTGCACCGTGGGGCAGAGGAATCTAGAAGCGCGAGGCGCCAGTTCCATGACGGGCTCACAGCCTCAGGGACCTGGAGCAATGGAATGCCACCCAACCCAGGCCACCCACTGCGAGGGGAGAGCGGGGAAGCACGGCCCCCCGTTAGTCGCTCAGCAAGCAGCGGATGCACAGCTTTCTTTGGGGGGGGCAGCATTAGAGCACGGGGGGGGTAGGGGAAATGTCTTCCTTAAGGACCCAAAGGAGCTTCTAACCCGGCGCGGGCACGCGGAGGAGCGGCGCCCTGACGCGCGCCAGCAGCATCCACATGGCCACACTCGTGCGGCCACGCCAGATTCCCCGCCTCGACAACAGCGCGTCCCCGCAAAAGTCCGCGGGCCTGTCTCAGGACGCCGCTCAGACTGGCCGGAAATTGCGCTCCTATGGGTCCGTTCCGCATAGAGCTCCGGCGGAAGCAAAAGAAACCTGAGCCCTAGAGTTTCGTTCCGGTGCTGGTGTTCGCGGATTAAAGACCGGCCGAACCATGCAAAAGCCTGGCACTCTTAGTTCCGGAGCCGTTCTCCATTCAACCCTGGGCTTTGCCCTAGACAATTGCAGCCAGAGAGTACAGGGCTGCCATTGCCTTTCGGGGTTCGCCAGGCAAGTTGGTCTCTTCATTATCTTTTACTTCTGTCTAGGAGAAAAATCACTAGGCAGATACCACTGACTTGTCGTCGGCTTATTTACTGGACGCTGGCAGACTGTCAGATGTTAACAGCGTCTCTGTGTGTAGTCCTCAATAAATCCATGAGAAAAGTTAAGTTTTAGGGCAAAAGCCTAGACTTCTGCAGTCCCAACAGGTCCGATCACTGGTCCCCAATATCAGTACATCAACTAAAGTGAGAGTAATGGGGGAGATGATATGTGTATATGGAGAAAGAGAGAATGGGTGAGATGATATATATGGAGAGAGAGAGAGAGAGAGAGAGAGAGAGAGAGAGAGAGAGATCTATTCTATGTAGTTGTGTTGTGAAGAGTGGATGATCCAGTGACTCTCTCCAAGCATGTCTGTCTTCATGGTATTAAGGCAGGATTAGAGCAGCTATGCTGGGATGGGTCTCTCAAAGTCTTTAAAAGTTTTTGAATTCCCGAAGGCCATCCCCGCCACTCCCCACTGTTGGGATCTCCCTGAAGGAACACCCCTGCTGAGGAACTGACTCCAGTTCCCCCAGAGATAAAATGGTCAATTTTCCCATGAAAGGATTATGGAGATAGCCTCCATATCCAACAAATTACTTGGTCTCTAGCCCCACCTGGGCCTTAGAGCAACTGGCTTGGGCCCCAAAGGGAGCTAATCAATAAGAAAACGCCAGTTTCCTGGGCTTGCCTAGGTGTATAAAAATGCCTAACCCTGGCAGCCATCATCGGAGCTCCAGCCCTTCAAGGCATTAGTACCGTGAGTCCGTTTTTAGCTGCATGCCTGCTGCTCATGGATTCCATGAATTCTTTCTAGCTCTTTGCCTCTTGTGGATTCCATGAGTTCTCCTGCGCTCTAAGCCCCTTGTGGCACTGCTCATGGATTCCATGAATTCTTTCTAGCTGTCTGCTTCTCACGAGTTCTTCTCACCTGCACTTAGGATGCCCTGAGTCAGTTTCTAGCTCCATGAGTTCTCAGGGGCGTCCTAGCCCCTCATGGCACTCTACGTTTGGTCTAGAGTCCACGAGTTCCAGCTTTTCTCTCTTCTAATAAACTCTACCTTAATCCTTTTCACGTGTTCTGGTTTCAATCTTCGATTCCAAAATACAAGGCCCCTGCATCATTGGGCCCCTTGTTCCTATAGCATTTGGCCCCTGAACAGGGATCCCTTGTAACATGTGGCAACTCAGATGGGGCTATCCTGTAAGATGGTAACCCAGAAGGGACATTTGAACAGGGGAAAAACTGTTCCTGCATCATTTGGCAGCCACAAAGGGACTGTCCTGCAACAGTATCGCCATGAGCTGTAGGTTTAAACAGAGGAAGAATTGGAGCATCATTAGTAGTCCTTGTCTGCTTGGTCACTGTCTCAGTTTTATTTAGGTCAGGTGATCAATAGGAATAGCTTGGGAATCAATCTAGTTTCTACAGGTGATCAGTTCTGTTCCAGGGCGCAGTTTGCATTTACCAATTACATTCATCTGGAGGCTAGAGTCTCTCCCTCAGGGTTTTGTTCTTCAAGGAATCCTGCACGACTCAGGAGAGGTTGAGGGGAATGGCTTATGGCTGTATCTTCAAAGTAAGAGAGACAAACAGACACAAGATGGAGGCACAGATGTCAGGTCACCCCCTTCTTTTAACCTTGTCGGTCCAAATGAGCCAATTTTTTTTAAAGCAAAAATTAGTTTCTAAGTGTTTGTTTCAAAGTCATAACTGAGGATTAATGATTTTAATTTTCTCAACATCACAATGCAAAAAAAATTTTTTTTTAGATTTTTGTTTTATTCTTCATTTTCCTGGAAATCATACATTATTTCATGCTCAACAAAGGTAACTCATCAGCAAGTCACAATTTTAAATTTCAATGTGTACTTGTAGCTCTAAATATGGTTATCATTGTGAACACCAATTTCATATCCAAAATTTTTTATTCTAAGTGAATAATCAAATTGCTTTCTAGACAACTGTTTAAAATTTCACCATTCTTAGGTTATTTTCGGCTAACTGTCTAACTAAAATGCCTTAATATAAAACTCCAGGAGGCTCACAGTATTTAAAGTACCCCAGATTCTATTTCTTAAAAAGTTATTAAAATCAACAACTCATCTTTCTTCTTGGGAGAGACCACACCTTAAGAACTACAGTATTAGAAGGCCGGGTACAGGTACCACTTTTCTATGGCCTGTCTTTGGTTACCACATGCTTCTCTCAACATGTATGTCAATAAGCAGAAGGACTTAGCAGTTCTCTGCTCACCATTTTCTCTTCATCACTGTCTTAATTCATCAAAATTCAAAAATGTAACTCTTCACTTTGTCAAGAAGTTACAAGATTAAAACTGATACAATTAATTTAAAGGGAAAATATTCAAGATTTAACTTTCATTAAGAAACCAAAAAGCCTCTAAGATAATATATAAGGATAAATGTATCTGTATGCACAGTAGTTATTCTGACAATGTCTTTTTTTTTTCTAATTAGAGAATATTTTATTATGTGAACTTGGCTAGTTTCATTGTTTTTTTTTAATTTTAATACATTTTTTATTATTATTGAAGCTCATACAAACTTTTTTTTTAATTTTTTTTTATTATTATTTATTCAACTGTGTGCGCGTGTGTGCGCGTGTGTGTGTGTGTGTCTGTGTGTGTGTAGAACCACGGACGAATTCGTGAACCACCATGGACACCTCCACCTCCTTCTGCCCCGGGATTCACAGGCTCCGCCCTACAAGGACCAGAAGCTCAGGCCGCCCCCGCTTCCGCCTGGCGTCTATACGTGGGATCTGGGATCCGAACTCAGGACCTTCCGCCTGCAAGGCGGAGGCTTAACCCCTGAGCCACCTCTCCAGCCCTGAAGCTCATACAAACTTAATAGGTACACCAGTTCCCTCCCTCCCTCCTCCTCCCCCCCCAAACCCCTGCTCTCCCTCCCTTCACCCCTCCCGCCCCATCCCCCCATGCCTCCCGCCCCAATTCCCAGAGTCCTTTCTTGTGCATGCCTAACTCTCCTCTGGGCCTCCTCTCCAATGAGTACAAGGACCCAGTGGCATTTCCCTGGACCCTTTCCTGTGTTCCCTTTAAGCATAGGAACACTACTGTGGCTGTCGATCCCTTGCCTCCAAGGATCTTGGTGCCTTTAGCAGATGCTAGACTTTGTGAGGTCAATAGTGTGTTGGACATTGCGCCGGGCATGCAATGTCCAATTATGATTGCTTCCGCCCTAACTTGTGTGGAGTATCTTGCAAATCATTGCTCCTCCCATCCTTTTGCTCTTACACTCTTACCGCCCCCTCTTCCGCAAATGTCTCTGAGCTTCAGGATGGGGAGAGATTAGTCTGGCCTAGTTCTAGGTGGTTGATATAGAATCTCTGAAGTTCTGAATAGTGGTTCATTGATTTTCTTTTGCAGTTTTGTTGCTCCTGCAATGCCCTTCACTCCATCGTGATGGGTACTGTATGTCACCCCCTGGCCAGAGACAGAAAGCTGTTAAACTGGAGTCTTATTATAAGAGCACATTCAAGGGTAGATGTAATACTTACCCAAGTGGAATACAGGGTCATATGGCATTTGGCATGGGAGGGGTCAATCACCCATTTGCAAAATGGTTACTTTTAATCTGCCGGACTATGTGCCCTCCCCTTTTGGTGAGTTCATACCCCCTTAGTTGTAATGATCAGGAACGAATTGTGAACTTAACTAGGTGTCACATTACTTTCTTGCAGTCCTTGATGGAGGCCTATTTTCTCTACTGTACCTGGTCACTTCTCTCCTTGTTTCTTGTGTGACCCTCCAACCCCATCCCTCCTGTTCATAACCTTCCAATTACTGTAGGTAATACATAGATTTACCTATGAGTGTCTCAGATGGGCTGGGTAGGTTTGGTACTAGGAGCCACCTTTAGGGAGTACATACGGTGCTTAATTTTCTGGGTTTGGGATACTTCCCTTAATATAATTGTTTCTAATGACATCCATTTCTGGCAAATTCCAGTAATTCATCATTTTTGATGGCTGAGTAGTACTCCATTGTATAGATGTACCACCTTTTCCTTATCCACTCGTCAAATGTTGGACATTTGGGTTGATTCCATGACTTTGCTATTGTAAACAGTGCTGCTATGAACATGGTCGGTGCTTGTGCATCGAGGCGAACCTCTGCTGTTATGGAGGGTTATATCCAAAAGTGGAATAGCAGGGTCATATGGCATTTCAATCTTTAATTTCTTTAAGAATCTCCAGACGGCTCACCAGAGGTGGCGTTGAGCCTGCATTCCCACCAGCAATGTGGAGAGTTCCCCTCTCTCCACATCCTCTCCAGCAGTTGGTGTTGTTTGTATTGTGGATTTTTGCCATCCTGACTGGGGGTAGATGATATCTCAGGGAAGTTTTGATTTGCATTTCCCTCATGGCTAAGGAAGTGGAGCATTTTTTCAGATATTTGTTAGACATTTTAATTTCATCCCTGGTAAAGTTTCCTTTAATTTCACAAGATCCCAACTGTTGAGAGTTGGTAGCAGTGACTGCGCCATTGGATGTCTGTTTAGGAAATGTTGGCCTAGCCCAATCAGCTCGAGGGAGTTCCCTATCCTTTCAACTATGGTTTTTATAGTCTCTGGCCTTATATCAAGGTGCTTGATCCATTTGGAATTAAGTCTTGTACTGGTGATAAGTACGGGTCCTGCTTAATCTTCTGCATGTGGAGATCCAGTTTTGCCAGCACCATTTGTTGAAGATGCTGTTCTTTTTCCATTGGACTTTTTGGGCCCCTTTGTCAAAGACCAAATGGCTGTAAGTTTGTGGGCTTAATCTGGGTCTTCATCCTTATCCATTGATCTGTGTGTCTATTTGGGGCCGTACCAGGCTGTCTTTATAACTATGGATTTGTAGTATAGACTTAGGTTTGGTATGGTAAAACCTCCAGCAGTGTTTTTGTTACTCAGGATTGTCTTTGCTATCCGGGTCTTTTGTGCCTCCATATGACTTTGAGATTTGTTGGTCAACTTCTTTGAAGAATTGCTTTGGGATTTTGATTGGTATAGCATTGAACTGTATATTGCCTTTGGTAGGATGGTCATTTTTATGATGTTGATTCTGCCAATCCGGAACATGGGAGGTCTTTCCACCTTCTGGTGTCTTCTGCTATTTCTTTCTTTAGGGTTTTAAAGTTTTCATTGTAAGGTCTTTTACCTCCTTGGTTAGGTTTATACCAAGGTATTTCATTTTTTTAGGGGCTATAGTAAATGGGGATTGTTTCTCTCAAGCCTTTTTCCCTTCTTTCATTCTGGGTATATAGGAAGGCCTCTGATTTTTGCACATTTGTTTTGTATCCTGCCCCCCTGCTGAACTTCTCAATTATTCCAGGAGCTTCCTGGTGGAGTTTTTGGGATCCCTCAGGTATAAGATCATGTCATCTGCAAATAGGGTAGCTTGACTTCTTCCTTGCCGATTTGATCCCTCTTATGTCCCTTTCTTGTCTTATGGCTTCAGCTAATGCCTTCAAGTACAATATTGAATAGAAGTGGTGAGAGTGGACAGCCTTGTCTAGTTCCTGATCGAAGTGGGAATGCTTCCAATTGTTCCCCATTGAGCATAATCCTTGCTGTGGGCTTGTTGTATACAGCTTTTATTATATTGATAAAGGTTCCTTCCATTCCTACTGTCTCTAGCGTTTTGATCATAAAAGGCTGTTGGATCTTGTCAAAAGCTTTTTCTGCATCTATCGAGAGTATCATGTGGTCTTGGACTTTGGACTGGTTTACATGATGAATTACATTTATTGATTTGCGTATGTTGAACCAACCTTGTGTGCCGGGGATGAAGCCTACTTGGTCCCTGAATGATCTTTTTATATGTTTTTGAATCCGATTTGCTAAGACTTTGTTGAGAATCTTTGCGTCTGTGTTCATCAGGAGATCGGCCTATAGTTTTCTTTTTTAAGTGAATCTTTATTAGGTTTTGGGATTAAAACGAATTAGCTTCATAGAAGGAATTTGGTAGTGTTCCTTCCTTTGCTATTTGATGGAACAGTTTAAGGAGTATTGGTGTTATTAACTCCTTAAATGTCTGGTAGAACTCTGTGCTGAATCCATCTGGTCCAGGACATTTTTTGGTGGGAAGATTCGAGATTACTTCCTCAATTTCCTTATATGTTATAGGACTATTTAAATAATTCACAACTTCCTGATTCAATTTAGGTAAGTTGTGTTTACTTAGAAATTCATCCATCTCTTTTGTGTTGTCAAACTTCACAGAGTATAAGTTTTTGAAATATGATGTTATAATTCTCTGGATTTCTTGGGTATCAGTAGTGATAACTCCATGTTCATTTCTAATTTTGTTAATTTGGGTTTTCTCTCTCTTGCTTTTGGTTAGTTTAGCTAGGGGTGTATCAATCTTATTGATTTTTTCAAAGAACCAGCTTTTTGACTGGTTGATTTTTTCTATCGTTTTCTTATCTCGATTTCAGATATTTCTCCCCTTATTTTGCTAATCTCTCTCTCTACTACTTTTGGGATCAGATTGCTCTAGTTTCTCTAAAGCTTTAAGCTGCATTGTTAAGTTGTTTATTTCTGATGTTTCCATTTTTTGATGTAGGCATTAAGAGCTATGAACTTACCTCTTAGAACAGCTTTCATTGTGTCCCAGAGATTTTGGTAAGTTGTATTTTCGTTATCATTCACTTTCAGGAAATCTTGAATTTCCTTTTTAATTTCTTCCTGAATCCAGTTCTCATTCAGCATCATAGTAAGTTTCCAGGAGTTAGTGTATTTTCTCTTGTTTGATGTGTGTGGATGTCCAGCTTTAGGCCGTGGTGGTCTGATAGGGCACAGGTTAGAATTTCAACTTTTTGTATATGTGTAGATTCATTTTGTGGCCCAATATGTGATCTATTTTGGAGAAAGTTCCGTGTGCTGCTGAGAAAATGTGTATTCTTTGTGCGTGGGTGAAAAGTTCGATAGAGATCTGTAAGGTCCATTTCTTTCAGGGTTTGATTAAGTTCCAAAGTGTCTCTGTTAAGCTTTTGACCTGTTGATCTATCCCATGTTGAGAGGGCGGTGTTGAAGTCCCCAAGAATTATCGTTTGGGGGTTGATTTCTTGCTTTAGACGCTGTAGGGTTTTCTTAATGAATGTGGAGGGGCCCGTATTGGGTGCATATATGTTCAGTATTGTGAAGTCTTCCTGGTGAATTGTACCTGTGACTAAAATGTAGTATCCATCCGTGTCTCTTATAATTTTCTTTGGTTTGAAGTCCACTTTGTCTGATAGCATAATGGCTACCCCTGCCTGTTTCTGCTTCCATTGCTTGTAGAATTGTTGACCAGCCTTTTATTTTTAGAGCGTGCCTATCTTTTGTGGTGAGATGGGTTTCCTGCAGGCAGCAGATTGATGGATTGTGATTTTTAATCCAAGTTTGTAATCTGTGTCTCTTGATCGGTGAATTAATTCCATTAACATTTAGTTTATAATGGAGAAACTATTTTAATTCCAGACATTTATTATGTTTAGTAGTTTTATAAGTATATTGCTTCGCTTTTAATGGTGTTATTTGCCTTCTGTTCTCCTGGATATGCCTGTTTTTTTCTTCACGCTTGAGTCATTTCTAGCATTTTTTGAAGGCCTGGTTTGGTGGCCATGTATCCCTTCAAGTTGTCTTTGTGCTGGAAATTTTTCTTTCTCCCTCGATCATGACTGATAGTTTTGCAGGGTAAATCAGCCTGGGTTGACATTTTTGCTCATTCAATACTTGAAGTATGTCTCTCCAAGCTCTTCTTGCTTTTACTGTTTCGACTGAGAAGTCATTTGTTTAATAGGTTTACCTTTAAAAGTGACTTGTTTTTTCTCCCTTGAAGCTCTCAGCACCAGTTCTTTATCTTGAATGTGGAGTGTTTTAACTATTATTTGCCGTGGCGTGCTTCTGTTTTGGTCGTATCTGTTTGGGTGCGGAATGCCTCTTGTATATGGATGGGCCTCTCTTTTTTAGATGAGGAAAGTTTTCCTTGATGATCGTTTGAAAAATTTCCTCAGGGGTGGTATTTTGAGATTCTTGCTCTGGTATTCCATGAATACGCATGTTAGGCTTCTTCAGGGTGTCCCATATCTCTTGGATATTTCTCTCAAGTATCTTTTTGGCTTTAACAACCTCTTCCATTGAGCTGGTTAGTACTCCCACTTTATCTTCAAGGTCTGAAATTCTGTTTTCTGCTTCGTTAGTTCTGTTGATAAGACTCTCTGTAGAGTTCTGGGTTGAAGATAACTTGTCTTGTAGCTCAGTTTTAAACTCTGCTTGAGTCTGTTTTAACTGCTCTATGCCAGTTTTTGTTTCTTGCACTGTTTTCTCAACTCCTCCAATGTCTGTTGTGTTCCTCTTCAAAGCGATTGATTCGATTATGTAATTCCTCCCTGATTTCCTCTTTCATAGTATTGAACATGGTAATGATCATATTTTGAAAGTCGTTATCCTGGGTCAGGCTTTCTTGGCCTTTTTCCACGGGTTTGTTCTGGTTGGAGTCTAACATTATGGGATTAATTTCTTCAGTGGGAAATTTGTTTACTTGAGTGTTGCTTCTCATGGATTTGCACTTTGACTTTGGCATTGTCGTTTTAACTCTTAAGATCTTTCAATTTCACTAAACTGAATTATTTGGCCTGGGGTTCTGGGGGTGGGCAGGGACAGAGCTTACCTAGGTCATGGGTGAGGCCCAGCTGGACCGCGCGTGTCCTGACCAGCGGAGCGGGGTGGGGAATGTGAGGATGGGAGGGTGGGAGTGGAGCTATTTAACCCGAGGGCAGCTGGGGTGGGGCGCGGGCGCTCGGGAGGTCTTCCTCGTCCCTGGGCCCTGCGCGCGGCTCTGGCTGGATGGCGGGAGTCGGAGCCGGGTCCCTTTGGGCTCACCTGGGGTTCTGGTGGAAGGGCGCGGCCGGGGCTTACCTAGAGTGAGGCCCGGCTGGACCGCACGCGCAGGTCCTGACCGGCGGAGCGGGGTGGGGTGAAAGGGTTAAAAAGCTTTTTATCCCATTCATCATATTCTTTTATCGTTTTTCTTGTTGGAGAAAGGGATAGAGATTTTTTTTTTTAACTAACCCCTGAGCACCGCACTAAAGTCAGTGGGGACTCAATACACCTGGGTGTGCGCTGGGGAACATGGTTCCCGAGAAACAGATGGCCAAGTGTCCTGACTGTGAGTGAAGTCTTGGTGGGAATGGAGTGGTGGAGGTAGTGCCTCACTAAGGACCAACACCAGCCCCCAAGACTTTTGCTAGAAAGCTCCAGCTAACAGAACTGAAAAAAGGCATTTGCTCTTGCTCTGAAACACTGTTTAAATAATTAAAATTCCTTCCTTTTGAGTGGTCAGTTAGGAAGGGTTGAAAGCTAATTTACTCAAAAAGATGGTGCTAAAGGGTGGATTTTAAAATAATTTCTCCTTTGAATTTTTCTGTGAAAGATAGAGCCTTCTGGTTTTTTTTGGTTTATGATAAAATGAATATTAGGTTTACGTGGAAGCCAATGCTACCAGATTACATACATGACATCTAGACATCTAGGCACAGCTCTGGTTTTTAGTCTGAAAATTCTAAATTTCTATTTTGGAGTGGGGAAGACTCGTCCAGGCTGTTCAAATGCTGGAGGATTTGTTCCAGTTTTTGTTTTGTTTTGTTTTTGTTTTTGTAATTTATCAGGAACCTAAGAGACTAGCATCTGTTAAAAAAAACAAAAAACAAAAAACCGAAGCCAGTGCAAGCAAGCAGCGCCCTCTTCAGGTAAAAAAATAAACTAACTTCTGATACCAGAATTTACTCCAAATGAATTTGTGTTAGTTAAAAAATCTCTGCAGGGCTGGAGAGAAGGCTTAGGGGTTAAGATTCTCTAAAGCAGAAGATCCTGAATCAGATCCCAGGTCCTGCGTGGGAACTGCGGAGGCTCTCACTTGGGTCCTGCTGGGCAGAGCCTGGAAAATCCCAAAGGGAAACAAGAAGGAGGTAGAAGCAATCTAGGATGATTCCCAAGATCTCACCCAGGACACACACACACACACACACACACACACACACACACACATACACACACATAAATCTGTTCTGCATATGATACAGAGGGAACCCAAGGACCCATAGAACCAAAGGACAGGAGAATAGGAGAATAGTAAACCCGGCCCACATAGGGATGGGAGGAAGGGTATAGGATGGGAGTGGGAGGGAAGGGAAGGAAAAAGGGAGAGGGAAACTAGGGAGGCAAGAGCATGCATATAAAAATTAAATTTAATGAATTCATTTAAAAAATAAAAAGGCAAAAAATCTGTGAAAAAATAATTTTTCTTTGAATAAAAACATCTGTTCTGAAAGTAATGTGTTTTTGTGATTTTCAGATTTATTTATATTTGAAATAAGTCTAAATAACCTGTATACACCAAGTATCCATGATATTCAATGATAATTATTGCATTCTGGCGAATAACATTTGGCCAAAAGCATGTTGGTCTTGAACTGATGTCTCAGTTTTTCATTTAATAGGCTGTTCCATCACTCTATAGGCCATTTGACCTACACCACAGTGGAGGAGCAGTAGATTCCCTCCTTGGTGATGATCCCATTGTTATTTCTGTTGTGTTCTAAAATATTTTAAAGAGATTTAATTTTGGATGGACGTAGTCAATGAAAAGACAAGATCACTTGGCAAAATAGAAAAGATTAAGATTCCTGGAGGTGGGAGGTCCCAGGAAAATCACAGAGATTCTTTGGAAAGAGAAAAAGTTTCAGATGTTTGATGTATCATGTGTACCACCCAAAGTTCTAAGGGCCAAGGTCAATAATGTCTTTACTGTACTTTTAGGGATTCAAGCTAGCAGATGCCCTTTTCCCTGGGCTCTATGCAAATATAAGTTGGGTGAGAGGCCCATTTATTCCTTAGAGAAATTGAAGGTTTTCTGTTACCCCACTACTCCCCCCTGATGTTTGCACAGGTGTTGGAGTCTGAGGTTTTTGTCATCTGCTCCCTCTTACATGAATCACTGTGCTTTCCATGAGAGCGCAGAAGTACGTAGCCGCATCCCCCAGCTTTGAGTTGGAGATCTTGAGGCTGAAGGACTTCGCTGCCTTCTGGAAATTCACAGAGAACTGGTTCTCCGTGGCATTCTGCTTCTTAAACGCTTCTTGCCGGATAATGAGAAGCATTTGCCCTCTGGGCAGTTGCTTGTACCAGAACAAGTAATAATTAGGATCACTAGTGTCGAACGTCCAATCCAGGGTCGCTGATTCTGCCTCTTGCACGGACACTTCTGGTTGAGTCTGTGTAACTTTCTGAGTCATGCTGGCTCCTGTGAGAAAAAGGAAGAAATGATTTTTTAGGGATATCACATCAGAGAAAGAAACAGACTCACTGGTTGGTTTGCTATCCTGCCTGCTGTTCCTTTTTAATTCAAGGCTGATTTACCTTCAGCTCTTGGCAGCTGGACTTTAAGAGACAATGTAGCACTCATACTATTTACCTTCCCTCTTGCTTGAAAAACGCACCAGATAACACTGTAAATAAGACCCGCATCTTTCTTACCCATGCAGGTGGAGATAACAATTCCCCACAGCAAGCTAGCGGTTGCCATGCTCACAGCTGTTCCCAGCAGGGTGATGTCTCCTGCTCTGATCTTAGTTGACTTCTGTGCTGGTGACAATTCTTCAGAGCAGGAAATGCTATCACAGGTGGGTATGCTGTGGCGTCTCATTGAGATTTTCTGATCCTTTCTGTTCTTCAGAAAATAGGCCTTTGGTTATGGTTTAAAATAAAAGTAAATAGTATTTCCTGAGTTAAGTCTGGGATGAAAAGAGAACAAATGGAGCTAACACATTTCTGACAAAGGTGACAGAAGCAAGTAGAATAGACATGAATGCTTAAGTGTGGATCAAAATATGTCTGTTGTGTTAACTTTTTTTTACATTTATGCAATATCTCAAAGTAAAAAATGAGAAAAAATGGTTGTTATAAAATTCACTACATACAGAAATAAATGGAAACAGAAAAAAACATCTGGCTATGCTTATATTTTCTATGGATGCTTTTATTTCTTTCGCATGTGTGTGTGTGTGTGTGTGTGTGTGTGTGTGTGTATGTATTTTGTACGTGGGTGTCTGTGTACAAGACAGCACTTAATGAATGTGTGTGCCTGTGGAGGCCCAAGGGTAACACCAGGAATCATTCTAGGCTTTCCCTGGGAAATTCAGGGTTGGACCAAGGTTTCAACCACTGAGAATTATCCCCTGTCCCTCCATGGATACTTTTTTTCTTTGTGGATGTGGATGTATGGGTTTGTGTAAAAGAGGGCAGTTGAATTAGTGTGCCTGTGGAGATCCATGGTGACTTTGGGTATCATCTTGGGTTACTCTATTTCCTTATTGTTTTACTCTGGGGTTTTCCAGGCTCTACCCCCAAAAGCCAAAATTGCAGGCCACTGTCATTTTTGCCCATTGTTTTTATGTGCAACGTGGGATCTGAACTCAGATCCTTTTGCAAGGTAAAGGCTTTAACCCCTGAGCCATCAATACCTCCATGGATAGTTTCAAAAGGTGAATCTTCCCTGTGCTGCTTCAAGAAGCTCTCAAATAGCAGTTGCAGAAATTCTTATCAGCACCAAATTTCTTCAAATAACTTAGTTTATATATTATATATTTATATTTTATATGTTACTCTAGCAAATACCACTTTATTGCAAGAAAATACAAGAACAAAAACCTCACTCTGATTCATTAGAAATGTGTTTTCATAGACAAGGAATAAAGATCTGCATAATTCCAGAGTCAGAGACCCAAGCTAGACATATGAATATGTTTACACAGCGAGCACTGTCTGAGGAACAGAAGTCCTTCACAGTAAAAACAGGTGATGGAAGGTCCCCACGCAGCAGCAAATGCAGAGATTGGGGGATTGGAACTAACTGAAAGAGGCTGCTAAAACCCTTTCCTCTCCAAATCTCAGTTTAACAGCAATGGAAAATGAACTAGAATTTCTTCTAGAGCATCGCCATCTTAGTCTCATAATTTGAACTCCTACATCAGCTCCAGTACAAAGATTTGTGCACAAGTAGCTTACTGTGGTTGAATCTAGGAAGTGGTGGTTGGAAATAAAAAAAAACTGATACAGGGTTTGACAAAAAGCCAGATACCACTATGGCCAGCTGCAGATCAATCTGGTTGGGCAACTCTGAGAGACAGAATGTTTGGTGTTATCCTGAATGACACTCGAAGAACCTCCAAACTTCCCTGCCACTTATTAATGACTGCTTTTGTGATACAGACTCTGGCATTCCTACTTTGCCCTGAACACTGTTTCTTTGGCAGAAAATACTTCTTAGAATTGCTAGATTTTCAGAAAGCAATGCTCAGTGTGTAGAGGTGACTGCCCCAAGGCTTTAAGGTGGGGCACCAAGCATCTATATAATCCAGCTCCTGCCCTGCACAGTCCTTCTTGTGCTTTGTGTTCATAGCACTTAGAGCTCCAGTATTTGAAAAAGACACAACGCTGGTATGGTTTATTTCAAACTGTAATTTATATTTATTACCTCCTTTCAATGTCAGCTACTCCTGTTCTTTTTACCTTTTGTTAATTAGTCTACTGGTCTAGATTTCCTTCTCAGGATATTACTTTGACTTTTATTTTCAAAGGGGATAAGCACCTGATTATTCTACCCTTATCATAATTGCTATAATTGTTTGTTTACAGTAATTACAGGTGTAAAAATTATTAGAATTCATCTTCTGAGGCTTAGCCATATTTTCCTGGCTTCCATTCGATAGCCACTAAATCTTCATGATTGTTAGACCAACTGCCTGTCCTTGTCAGTGACATGACTACTTTCTTGGATTTCTGTCCTATTAGTACCAGGATTCCAAAACTACCAGGTTGTATATGTAATTTTAAGTTCAGTAAGTCTTTGTGTTTCAGAATGAAACACAAGTAAAACAAACCTCTTACCCAACAAAGCCCTCCAGGTTTTTCAATTCTATTTTGGAAAAAAATATAAAAAAAGTAATCTGTAAAAATTGGTATTTATGAGGAAAGAGCACCACTTCTACCCTTGGTCCCAGTTCCATGAGTTGCATCAAACAGGGACACAGGACCATCTTGGAGAACAGATCTTCGCCTGATCAGAGTGGTGCCCTTAGCTGGTGCACAAAAGACCCTTTAAATGGATATGCTAATGTTCTTTCGGTCTTGTGGATGATGCTATCTGTGGTAGAATCAGTATGCTCAGTGGTCACATGCCCATTTTTCTACCTCTGCTGTATAAAGGGATCTGTTGCTGCAAGGAGTTACAAGGCTTTTTCATGACCATTCATTTGATGCTCTGGGACTCCTGGTTGAGATTTCCAAGAATGGCACCATGGAAGGGTGAGTATATTTATATTCAGAATACACATTAGTGAAAAAAATTCTGTTGCTGCCAGATAGAAATTCTAATAAATACCTGGCTGACTAATTCCTTAAGGGGTTGCAATGGTTAAACTTTATTGTCAAGTTGACTGGATTTAGAATCACCTAAGAGATTGAGGTATGTGTCTAAGAGGACATTTTAGAAGATTAGCTAGAAGAAAGACCCATCCTAAGTATGTGTGACATCATTCCATGGGCAAGGAATAAGTAAGCTGGATTTTCATTTCTCCACAGTTTGGTCTGCCAAAATGTGAGGAGTCCCAACCACATGGCCCTGTATCTATGAACTCTATATACAGTGTTTTTTTCTATCATGATGGACTATACAATCAAACTGTGGCCACAATAAGCCCTTCCTCCCTTAAGTTGCTTCTTATCAAGTATTTGGTCACATAAACAAGAGAAATAATTGATGTGTAAAATTGGTACCAAAAGGTGGAGTGAGTGTCTGTTCTTACTGTGATAAAACCTGACTGTGTACTTTGCAGGAGGAATGTGTGAAAGTTTAGCGATGGGACTAGCAGTACCCTAGAATGTTGTGAGTAGAACTTAATAGGTTGTTCTGGCAGAATAACCTGAATATTGATAAAAATGTGGTGAGTGAAGACCAAATTTAGAAGACTTCAGAAAGAAATGAGATTCTATCAGGAACTGGACTATGGGCCATTCAGGATACATACTGAAATAACACCTGGTTATGTTCTGATAGTGATAGTGGAAATGCTAAGCCAGCATAGGGCTATAGGCATTACTTCTCACTGCTGTTAGTCAGATTTACTTTGCAAAAGAACAGAAAGTGAAACAGAAAGATGTAAAAAATGTATGATTTGGTAAGGAAAAGGGTGTAAAATTACAAAGTGTCTTTGGAGGAACTGGTGGCAATTGTTAAAGATATTAGTATAATTAAAGAGAAACCTAGCACTATATACTGGGGAGATAAGAAATCAATAGAAATCTCTAGAGTGCAATAATTAAAAGTCATTTGAAAGGAGAGTTCAGCTTATAGGGATTCTGTGATCAAATTTGATTTTCCAGGGAAGTGTTCAACCCCTCCTTCCATTCAGCTGCTGAGGGAAGAAAAAAGTTAATGAAGTTGTGATAAAAGAGGGCTAGACTACATCTTGAAATGGTAGCAGAATTTCCACATGGTCTTGATTTGTAGGTCATGGAACTTTACCAAGGTCACAGAAGACCACTGAGATGGCAGTGTCAGATTCCCTAAAAGGAAGCTCAGGGAAGCTATTGGGTAAAGTGTGATGATAAAGCCTAAGTTACAGTGAAGACCACAGGATATTGTAGACAACAGGAACAAAGAATGCTAGCTGAGAACAGCTGTCAATTAGGTAGGAACAGTTCATTGGAGAAGTTACATGGCTGGTGAGTGACAGAGCTGTAAGTCAAGTCTACTCAAGCGTGTTGGCACCCAGGTCATACCACAGCAATCCCCAGATGTTGGACATGGAGCTGCAGAGTGTGATATTTGTCCTGTTGAGTCTGTGGCTTGCTTTGGTCTGATCCTTCTTTGTCTACCTCTCTCTTTTGAAATGGGAATTTTAAATCTCAATCATTGTCTATTGGAAGTATATAATTTAGTTTTGGATTTTTCAGGGATGCAGAATTTGCCTCGAGTTTCAGAGAGATTTTTTAAAAATTTATTTATTTATTGTGTGTGTGTGTGTGTGTGTGTGTGTGTGTGTGTGTGTGTTTATCAGAGGCTACTGTGTATCCCTGTGGAGAATCAACAGTAACTTTGGGAATCATCTTGGATTGTTTCTACCTCCTTTTTGCTTCACTCTGGGATTTCCCATACTCCACCCACCAGGGCTGGAAATGCTGGCTGCTGCCGTTTTTTACATGAGACCTGTTATCTGAACTCTGGACCTTCAAGGCAGAATCTTAACCCTTAAGCCATCTCTCCAGCCCTCAGGAGAGATTTTTGAGCAGTATTGGAACTGTAAGACTTTAGAAACTTTTGAAGTTAGGCTGAATACATTTCACATTATAAGATGGCTATCAAGCTAAAGGAGAACAGAGGTAGAGTAGAATGTTTTATTTTCAATGTTAAAATGTCCCCCCACTTGCTCATTGTTTGAACAGTGGATTTCCTACTGATGCTGCCATTTGGGAAGGTTGTGGACCTTTATGATGTAGGATCAGCTGGAGGAAGTGGGTCACTGAGGGTGGTGATGAGGATATAGCCCATTCTGCTTTCAGCACCAGCCCCTCTAGTTCTGGTAGGTGTTGATATATAAGGAACCTATGCTGTGAGTTTCTATCATCATGGATTGCAGCTAGTCCTTTCACTATGCCTTCTCTACGATGAAATTGTGTGCCAAGATAGATAATTTCACCTCCTGAGTTTTTACTTTTCAGGTATCTTGTCATAGTGATGAGAAAAATTACTGATACTAGGGATGGTTCCATATTGAAGATCCAGTTGCATTGACTACAGATAGATTGGATGTTTGGTAGAAGTAGCTACATGTGACTTATTAGGAGAAAAACTCATGCTTCTAAGATATAGATAACTTTAGTTCTGTCATTTTGGGCATTGTTAAAGCAATGCAGTGGATGGATGCAGAGGCTGGCTGACAGTCTTTGATATCACCCAGTGCATCTTCTGGAGTGGTACTGTCTGGTAGATTGTGACATGAGCCCCAGTGCTCGGAACAGTCTGTGACATGCTCACTGCTCTTCTTACACACGACACTCCTCCAGTTCATAGTCACCCCTAAATGACTCCTCTCATCCTACTTCCTTGGGTTCTGACTTTCACAAGGAACAAAATACTTGGTACTTTCTCAAGACTTAATATTTATAATCCATGGCCATAACCCTTGGCTTCCTCTGCAGATTAAACATAGTATTCTCATAAGTAGGGACAAACTTTTTCACCATTTTGTGCATTTTCTTAGCCCTTCTTTTACAAGTTTTGTACCATTTTCTTTTGAGTGCTGATACTTGATCACATAAGCTAATCTTTTTGAAACGTCAAAAATTATTTTCTTTCACAGCTGAATTAGATGGTTTTAGCTTTCAGAATTGTATGTGCTATATGTCTTTGTAACAGTCTACAAAGGAGCTCAAAGACATGCACTTTCACTCTGTTCTGTCTTGTTCTTTGGTGATCACTTTCTAGTATTGATTCAAGTTTTTGGAGTAGTTTTAATAGAACTTAGGGCCTCACACTGAGATGCAAAATACATTAGATGGCATTTGAAGATATTATCCTTCTGCAGGTGGTCATCAAATAAAAGATTTTTTATAAGAATTAAAAAAACCCTCATATTTTCCTTTACTTACAGCAAAGTTGAAGTACGTGCTTTTGAAATCTTTTTGAAAGGATGTTTGGGGCTCTCAGCAAAGTTTAGGTGCAGATAACTGAGGAGTACTGTGTGCTCACTCCATAGAAGAATACAGCTCAATCTTGAACCTTCGAATCCTTTATGTACATGGAAAAGTGCTGGCCCCCTACATTAAGCTTGACTGTGCATCTTCCATAGGTCTTCTCTCCTACAGCTGTGAACATTTGTATCAGGGAGATGAGCTGCCTCCAAGGTCCTGCTTAAATCACTGGAAGACATTGGAAGCTTTGTCTCATTAACTATAGTTCAATGTGAAGCTTCCCTCTTCATTGCGTTTCAGAGAAGGGGGACTCTGTTTCACCAGTGGTTGTCCATTTGATCCTGCTCAGACAGAGCAAAAAGATTTTCATACATAAAAATGCTTTAATTTTTGTGTTTAATTTTCCTTCTCTCTTTTCTTATATTCCTTACAATGAACTCTGAATTTGATTCCCCTTGATTCTTTTTTTTTTCATGTGTGCCCTACTTCCCTCCTCTCCTTTGCCCCCACTCACAGGTCAGCCATGTACACAGGGGCAACAGGGAAGTCCCAGAGAAAGCTCTATTCTTTCGTCTTCCTGGAGTCTCTGAAGACTCGGTTTGGAAGACTGACACTGTTGTTCAACAGGCTGCTTCACTGCTCTGGTTCTGATTCATTCCATTTGGAAGCCTCTTGATGCTCTGTTTTCATAGCCAACGAAAACCTTGCTGTCACACAACACACGCTGAGCACATCCCTGTGGCAGCCTTTCTCCTTGTTCTGGTGCCCATAGTATTTCTGTTGGCAGAAGCATTGTCCCCATTGAAAACATTTTCAATTTTCTTTAATACAAGATAAGTTGTTATGTTACATTAAATGAAAAGGGAATAGAGAAATGAAAAGCCAACAAAAGAAGAATAAAATTTGACATCAATGCTGCTATTATTTGAACTTTGATTCATTAAAAGTATATCTAAGTAGGTAAGCACTTTGCCAGATTCTTGGAAAACATTTTGGAATTCTTGATTGTTAGACTTTTTCTCCCAAGAGCCATTTTTTCAATGGTGTGAAGGAAATGTTCAGCTTATCTTAACCTTCCCAACACCCTTTGTAAGTGCCTCAGTAAAATGAAAATATTAAATAACCCCTTTCATCCACACTGCAATCTATCAAGCCAGAGTAATCTTTAAATTCACATACATTTTATTACAATTTTTTAATTTAGAAAAGTCATGAAGCATTTTTCACAGGTATTTCATGGTTTTGTATTGTTTGAGCAGGTGTTGAATATAGGTGAATTGAGTTTGTAGAATGAATTTCAAGTTACAATTAATAGAAAAATCAGAACTTTATGTTTTTCTTACAACATGAGCAATAAGACATGTAACCAGTAACTGATAAAATTAGCTTACAGACACTGAATTTCATGAACTTAAATGTTATCAGTTTCTTTGCACGTTTTAATTCAAAAATGTGTGAATCAACTGCTCAAGATTGTGTTCACCTACGTCTATTAGGAAATTAATTTTTGAAAATCAATACATTATCCTTTTGATAAAACAGGACTTTGTCTTAATAAACCTTTTTATCTTTTGTTTTATAGGGAAAGGATTAAAATTTATTTCTTTTATTTGCATTTTCATTACGTTTTTCCAGTGCTTATTCTATATTACTTTATAAGGAAGCTTATATGTAACAAAGTTAATACCTGCTTATAATCTTAGTGTGACTATTGTACTATTTATTTCTGTTTTTAAAGATTATGATGAAATTTCTTTTTCACAATGGGTTTGCCATCAGGACGCAGGTGTTGTGAAAACCACCGCTAAACCGAAGCCAAAATGGGCAAGGAAAAGACTCACATCAACATCGTCGTCATTGGCCACGTCGACTCTGGCAAGTCCACCACGACCAGTCACCTGATCTACAAATGTGGCGGGATTGACAAGCGGACCATTGAGAAATTCGAGAAGGAGGCAGCTGAGATGGGAAAGGACTCCTTCAAGTACGCCTGGGTCTTGGCAAATTGAAAGCTGCGTGAGCGTGGTATCACCATTGATATCTCCCTGTGGAAATTTGAGACCAGCAAATACTATGTGACCATCATTGACGCCCCAGGACACAGAGACTTTATCAAGAACATGATTACAGGCACATCTCAGGCTGACTGTGCAGTCCTGATTGTTGCTGCTGGAGTTGGTGAATTTGAGGCTGGTATCTCCAAAAACGGGCAGATCCGTGAGCACGCCCTTCTGGCTTACACTTTGGGTGTGAAACAGCTGATTGTTGGTGTCAACAAGGATTCTACCGAGCCTCCTTACAGCCAGAAGAGATATGAGGAGATTGTTAAGGAAGTCAGCACCTACATTAAGAAAATTGGCTACAACCCTGACACAGTAGCATTTGTGCCAATTTCTGGTTGGAATGGTGACAACATGCTGGAGCCAAGTGCTAATATGCCTTGGTTCAAGGGATGGAAAGTCACCAGGAAAGATGGCAGCGCAGTGGAACCACGCTACTGGAGGCTTTGGATTGCATCTCCCACCAACTCGCCCCACGACAAGCCTTTGCGCCTGCCCCTCCAGGATGTCTACAAAATTGGTGGTATTGGTACTGTCCCTGTGGGCCGAGTGGAGACTGGTGTTCTCAAACCCGGCATGGTGGTCACCTTTGCACCCGTCAATGTCACAACTGAAGTAAAGTCTGTTGAAATGCACCATGAGGCTTTGAGTGAAGCTCTTCCTGGGGACAATGTGGGCTTCAACGTGAAAAATGTGTCAGTCAAAGATGTTCGTCGAGGCAATGTGGCTGGTGACAGCAAAAATGACCCACCAATGGAAGCAGCTGGCTTCACTGCTCAGGTGATTATCCTGAACCATCCAGGCCAGATCAGTGCTGGCTATGCCCCTGTACTGGATTGTCACACTGCTCACATAGCTTGCAAATTTGCTGAGCTGAAAGAAAAGATTGACCGCCGTTCTGGTAAGAAGTTGGAAGATGGCCCTAAGTTCCTGAAGTCTGGAGATGCTGCCATTGTTGACATGGTTCCCGGCAAGCCCATGTGTGTGGAAAGCTTCTCTGACTATCCTCCTCTTGGTCGTTTTGCTGTTCGTGACATGAGGCAGACCGTTGCTGTTGGTGTCATCAAGGCCGTGGACAAGAAGGCTGCTGGAGCTGGCAAGGTCACCAAGTCTGCCCAGAAAGCTCAGAAGGCTAAATGAATATTACCCCTAACACCTGTCACCCCAGTCTTAATCAATGGTGGAAGAACGGTCTCAGAACTGTTTGTCTCAATTGGCCATTTAAGTTTAATAGTAAAAGACTGGTTAATGATAACAATGCATCGTAAAACCTTCAGAAGGAAAGGAGAATGTTTTTGTGGACCATTTTTTTTTGTGTGTGGCAGTTTTAAGTTATTAGTTTTTAAAATCAGTACTTTTTAAATGGAAACAACTTGACCAAAAAATCTGTCACAGAATTTTGAGACCCATTAAAACAAAGTTTAATGAGAAAAAAAAAAGATTATGATGAAATTTGCCATTGTGATGCTGAATGGTCAATATTTGCCAAGTGTATTTAATATGTAAATGTTTAACAAATAAGAAAAATAAGGTTGTGCTTTAATTTTGAAAAGGAAAGAAAACAATATTAAACTGCACCCAGTATTTGAACACCAAGGATTCCTTGTCCACTTTTCTTACTTATGGAAGCTCCATGAAATCTGTGGAAGCCTGGGAAAGTTCTTTACTTTCCTGGCACTGTGCTGTCTTCAGATTTAGAATCTGACCTGCAATATTTCCCAATGCTCCTCCTGCAACCCATTGAAAATTCCAACTCTATAAGCCCTCCTCCTGCTAGTGCCACTGCCCAGGTTCTTTTCAGGAACACAACTCAGGTAGCCAGTAATCCATGTGTTTTGCCCTTCTGCAAACTACACCCAGCCAAGATCCTTTCTCCCTAGATTCCCCCCCTTCAGTAACCGTTAAGCAGCAATGCAAGGTAAGAAAAGGCAACAGATGGGGAATTTTTTTTCCTGATGTGCAAAAAACACTAACAACGTGCAGTATTACAATTAGATTTTGGTGGTATGTGAACTCTCGCTGTCTAGAGAAATTGTTGGTTAGCATTTTTTTTTTTTTTTTTTTTTTTTTACAATTTCCCCCAAAAAAATGGGGGGGGGGGGGGGTGGGGGGGGGGGGGGGGGGGGGGGGGAGACCCTCTTTTTCCCTCCAGTTTTGGGCGTCAGTGTTACTACATCAACTCCCCCTACCATTATCCAAGTTAGCAAATGCAGAAGGCACCTTTTAACATTGAAGCAAATGTACTAGGGTTTCGGTCATTTTTTTGTGTTTTACAATTTTCTCAATTTCCTTTTTTTTCCTTGTTGTTTATGGTAAAACACCGCTAACAAAAGCAACTCAAGGAGGAAGTGCTAATTTTGGCGGGCTCGATAGTACAAGGTTCATCTTGGTGGGAAGTCAAGGCAGCCAAGTAACTGAAGCACGCGTTTGTCCACATCACACCCCAGCAGACAGCCAGGTCAAGCCAGCAAAGAGCTATGACTGCGGAGTGCCTATTTTTTTCCCTCTCGCCACTTCAATGCCAACCTTTGGACTTTGTCATCATTCATTCTAATCTAGGAGGTATGCCGTGTAGCACTCACTCAAGCCATTCTGCCCACCGAAGGGAAGGCTCACAAAAGTACACAGCCTTATTAGTCCTCTCAGGAAGTTTTGAAACTACGACAACTGGGCATGAGGATTATCGCCCACACCCTTGCACCCAAGGTACAGACCCCCAAGTTAAGCAAACCAACTGCTAGAAGGGACACTTCATAGGAGGCCAGATCAGCAGTGGAAAGGGGATTCAAAGGAGTCCGCCAGTCTGGCCTTGCTCTAAATGAGCAAAGCCCATGCAGAGAACTCCAGGGATGAGCCTTCTGAAGAGTCTGCAGCTTTTGTGAGAACATGGGCTTTCTGTGAGTAAGCCTACTATACTACCCTTTTGATTCCATACCTGGTCTTCCGGTAAGACGCTCTAAACCCTGACTCAATGTAAATAAACTACCCCAATTAAACTCATTGGTTCACCAAGATGGACCTTAGGTGGCTAATCATACTTTGGTCTGTTTGTGGAAGCCCTGATCTGGGTGGATAGATGGTTGTGTGCTTCTCCCCAAGAAAAAGTGAACCACACAAACATGAATGAAAATGTTTCTTGCTTTTGCAGCTTCGTTTTTGATTTTGTTTTTTTTTTTTTTTTTTTTTGTTTTTTTTTGTTTTTTTTTTTCCATTTTTTGTACAGAGTTGCTCGCCTGCCTTCATACACAGAAATATCTTGTCCTATATAAGATCAGTCTTCCCACATTATTAACATGAATTATCAGATATCCCTCACAAAACACTGTCAGAGGCTTGGATTACCCTCTCATAAGTATGCTGGAACCTTGGGTCCTCCCTTGTTAAGTTGATAATTACACTGGACCTCTCATAGAGGGAATGTATCGGTTTTAAACAAGGGCTTAAAAGTCTTAACTTCCAGGAATGAAAGGATAGTATCAAAGAGAATAACAATCCCACTTTTAAATATACGCTACCATGAGGACAGGACCAATATATATATATATATATATAATATATTTTTTTTTTTTTTTTTTTTTTTAAGTAAAGGGCATGAAAGTAGGAAGGCTAACTGTGATCAAGATAATGTTTACATGTAATTGAAATGTCCAAAGAAAAAAAAAGTGGTTGAGCAGTTCTGACAATTGATGTCATGGAAGTGGAGAAACATCACAACTATTAAGGGTCACACAAAATTGCAGAAGATAGCCATATGGTTTCCTACCCCCGAACTTGAGACCACTGTGGATACTGTGAACAGTAAGGGGTGTGGAACAGGAAATGTAAGAATTCATTATTGCATTTTTAAAAGCCTTTAGAGGCCGTGGGGGGTGGGGGTTGGAAAAAAGAACCATGCCAGTTCACAGATTCAAATGGAATCATGGTCCAAAAAAAACCTGTTTACTTGGTCATTGTTCACAGCTGGACGGGGGGGGGGGTGGGGGGTGCACCACATGGGAGAGACTTGTTTTAAGCAATATTCTATCAATGGTGCAGCCTGAGAAGTTCGGGGTGGGCACTAGTGTGATCACAGTATGCGTCAAAGTCTTAAAAGTTCTCGGTACTTAAGCAGAGGAAAGTCATTTTTGATTTGACAGAGAAACTGCCTTGACTAAAAAATCAATAAAAAAAAAACTAAACTATAAAAGGTTAACATTCCTAAGTAACATTCCCAACGCTCTTTTGGCCAGTCGTGCCTCAAGAATGGAATCTCCTCCCCACAATAGTTTTAAGGTTTAAGAAGCCAAATCCTATAATGAAAGAATGATCTGAAACCCCAGTCCCCCCACTAGCCTTTTTTCAAGACCAGTCTTACTGTCACATGCAAAAGAGTACTACACACAGGTGGCACCACGTGCATGCATTTACCACATAACGCACATCACCACACTGAGGAAGTTGGCCCACCATTTAGAAGAAACTAAAGCCCAGGCAAGAAATATAATAAAATACATGATCCGGATTCCCTGATTTTGGAAACAGAATTGTTGGAGAAAAAGAGCCAAAAGAAAGAAAACCAACCTGTGGATTGATTTGGTAATCTTAAAGAGTTTCATATAAGATGGCACACATTGTGTTCAATAAATTAATGCTGAACAATCCTTGTTGGAGGATAATTCTAATTTTTTAAAAAAGGTATCACTTATAATTATTTTTTCCTTAGTTTATAATCTGTTGTTGCATTTTTCTCATTCTACTCATCAAAGGGCTCTTAATCAGACTATTGCAGATAAACCATTAGCATCAACAACAGCACATTACAACAGAGTCTAAGCACCTAATATTCTCTATTAGTCGCAGCTACAATCATTGCTGCCTGTCTGTTACAGACATCCCAAAAAGTAACAGAAACAGGTGACTTGGTGGTCACCAGAAGCTTTTGGAAGTCCTTACATAACAATTTCAAGGTTCTAGTTTCTCTCAAAAAGATAATAAATGTCTGTTCTTTTTCCTCTTCTTTTCCATCTAAGGCTAAGCCCTGCTTGGGCTCGGCTTGCTTGTTTATTTTATTTCTTTCCGTTATTCGTTCTTGTTCCCTTTTTCTGTTTGCTCCTCCAGGCCACTGGATCTTTATTTCCGGTTCACCTTAGGAAGTGTTTTTTCCTTGTTTGTCTAATGGTGGTCAACATTTTCTTTAAAACTGGAACAGGGCCTTCCATGTATTTTTCAAATGCTGATGTAAAACAAAACACTCACATTCTTTGTCTTTCTGGATATCCCAGTGTTGCTATTTTTTTTTTTCCCCATTGATTGTGTTCAATGATGGAATTAAATTTCCTCCTTTCCCTTTGTTCCTCCAAATGGTTTTCAATAAAATTCCTTCCTCCAACAATTTGGGTTTTTTGGGAATTATGTGAACTTTATAAAAATGACTTATGAATATATGTTCATTAAAAGTATTAAATTTTGTGGGTGAATATAAATAAGTTTAATATGTTTAAAAATTTTATACAAAGAATAAGATACATATTTCAGAGAAATAATCAGTTTTATTGTTATTTTCAATTCATATGTACATGGGACATTCCAGAAGATCACATTTAATTCATAGCATTTGCAAAAAATTGTTTTTTTTCAAGAATGAAATAATCGACAGTATTTCTAACAATTGCAATTATGGTTTTTTTCTAAGAACATTATGCCTTGCATTAAGTCTGTTTAACTCTGTCCTTGTTGAGTAACTTTTTATGCCATGTTTTTAACAGACTAATTTTATATTTCCTTCGCTACAACATTAACACCTTTTGAAAACAACGAACAGCAGTGTGCATAGTTCTGCTGTCACAGTTGAGATTCTTTCTGCCTGCTGCCATGAGACCCTGGCACTTGTGAGTTAAGTGATTAAACATTACGAGTGAGCCTGCCTGTTTTTCCTTTTCCTACGAAAATACTTATCTGCTTAAGGCAAGATTACAAAAGATTTATTACAAGAAACCTAGGTCACCAGTTGAAGGGAAGCAGAACTCAACTCTCCTGTTTCAAGTGCACAAGTGAATGATGTCGTATGTAATTTAAACAGGCAATGCAGCTCTAAAGGCACAGTAGTTTTAAGTTAGTAAATGAAACTTTACAGCTAACCAAGGGTCAGAGCACTTTCTACCAAGTGGTCTCTTTTAACATTAAACCTCCTGTTTGTTTCTAATGAAAAATGCAAAACAAAACAAAGCAATCCAACAATATTGTTTTTTTTTGTTTTTTTTCTTACTTAAGAGATTGGGACAAACCGCATTTAATCATCTCAGTAATTTTTTATTTAAATTTTTTTTTAGAGTTTAATGTTAGAATGAGTTTTTAAATAAATATCTTAAAATGAACATAATTGTTATTTTTTCTTTTTGTCACTCAATAACCAATAAGACTTAAGTAATAAAAAAATTACTCGCTGTAATTGACATCGCTTTTTTTTGTTATTGTTTTTTTTCTTTCTTTGGGGTTACTTTCTGTCGTAAATCTTCATGTACGTAACATTCAGGTACTGCTCAACAACCTTCCCATGTGGAGCTGTGATTATGCCCCACAATTTCCTGCTCATTGGGTCCCTCTCACACTAAGAACCAAGGATTTTCAACATTCTGTTCTGCTGTGCCGATTAGAAACTTCTTTGTGGGCCTTGAAAATGGCCCCTCAGCAGCTCAGCAGGAAAAGGCCTCCCTGGTGACCTGAGAATCTATTTCCCTCAACATGGAAGCCCCCACGTGGGTGTGAGGGAGACAGCTGGCTTTTTTTCAACAAGCCATTCTCCTGACCATTCACCTTTGGGCTGCATCATGACACATGTGAATAAGCTCCCTCTCCCTCTTCTTTCCTTCTCCTGTTATACTCCTCTCTTCCCTCTCCTCCCCCTCTTACATTTTGCACAAATAAATAAAAAGATTTTATAATAAATAAAATATATTTTTTTTAAAAAATTTTTTTGTGTGTTATAATTTTACTGTCGGCTCTTTCGATCACTTTTGTCCAACACTTTTGTGACTAAGCAATGTTTCCTCCCCCCCATTGCCATCTCAAAAGGACTTTGAGTTGCGAACACTCCTTCAGAAGATAGTTGATGGTGCACCCCGGGCATCTCTGCTCTGGGAATTACAGAGGGCCGTCAGCAGCTTTTTTTTTTTTGGTACTGCCTAGGTTGTCCACCTTCAACTGAATTTCATCAACATAAGTAGGCATGAAGACCAGACTCCCTTTGGGTGCCACAGCCAGGGGACTATTGGAAAGATGTCGTCCCAACCATGAAGGCTGCAAGCAGAAAAAGTAGGCTTCAATTAGGACAGTTGGCCTGACCCTACTTAGTATCTAAGTCAATTCCACTCCTTGGCAGCACTAAATCTGTCCTGCTTCCTTAAACTTGGTGTTCCTACTTTGGGCCTGATCTTGAGTATGTTGTAGGGCCCATGTACCCTGTGTGATCACAAGGCTGAAGAAAACGCAGAAACTATTTTTTAGAATATCAATCTCTCTCCTACCAGATCCATTTCTCTCTTGTTAGGATTGCTAATCTAGGTTTTGTAACATCCAAGGGAGGCCGGGACTCTTCTTCCAGAAATATCCCTCCCTATTTTCTACTAAAAAACTGTCAAATTCAGACACTCCCTCTTGTTTGGGGGGGGCCATTCCAACTGTCTGCCCAGACCTGGGTGAGAACCGATGTTGTGTGATTTTGTTAAGCCCTGCTCTCATCTCCTCAGCGCTGACACCCAAAAAGTGCCAAGATCACATTGATCCACAGGCCTAATTGCGTCCTCCTGTGCTTCGTTTTTCGCTCCTGCTGCCCTGATTAATCCAGCCTGCTATAGTTTTCTTTTTCTTCCTCTCCCTGCCCCTCACTTCCCTGTCTCCTCCCCTCCCCTCCCCCCTTTCTCGCTCCCTTCCCCTTTTTTCTCTCTCCTTTTTTTCCCTCTCTTCCTTCTCCCTTCCCTTCTCTCTCCTCCTCCCCCTCTAAACCTTTTTCCTTTCCTGTCCTTGCCCCCTTCCCTCCTTTTTTTCTTTTTTTTTCCTCTTCTCCCCCTCTCCTCTCCTCTCCCTCTCCTCTCCCTCCCCTCCCTTCCTTTCTCCATTTTTCCACTACCCCTTTTTTCTCTTTTTTTTTTCTCCCCTCTCCCCTTATCCTCCTCTCTCTGGTCTCTTCTAATCTTTTTTTTCCTCTCTCTCGCTAAGTTGGTCCCTTGATGTATTTTCACGTCTTTTTTTTATAGTAAGTACATGCACATATGCACAGTGTTATATAACAAGGATGCATCGAGCAACTGTGACAACAAGCTGGCTTTTATCATATTATATGGCATACTTTGATCCTCCTGGCAACCCCCCCCCTGTCACCCCTCCATCTGAGCGGGAGGAGCTGAGCTATTTTTAATCTTGTACACACCCATCTTCCTTCCTGGTAGTACCTCTGCCTGTCCTCTGACTCACACCCTTTGGACACTGTGCAGCCTCAACAGGGCGGGAGCATTTGCCCCATTCAGGCACACTACGATCTTCCTGGTAAATGGTCAATTCAATGTTTACCCTAATGACATCTAATTCTTGAACAGAATAACTCAGAAAGAAGAAGCAACCTATTTCATCACATTATCCAGTTTGAGGTGTCTTGAAAAGACTTCCCCAACTGCTTTTTGCGGTTGAGATCAAGGAAAGCTGGTCCCCTGGGACCTGGCCCACTCCCAATGCTGAGGTTTTTTTTTTTTAATCCCTTCTCTTAGTCTGTGAACTTTCTATGGGTCCTTCAACTACTTAAAAAATATGCCAACTTGATTTTCTTTCCCCCTGACTATCAAAAATCTTCTAAATGATACAAAGAAATATAAAACACTACTATACAAATCCAGTTTTACAGAGTCTAAAACTCGAGACTTTAAGGAAATCATGTGGAACTTGCTCCAGATTCAGCCCCAGGCAATAAGAATGATTAAGTATTTTATTATTCAAAAAGTTAGAGCATTAATTTTAAACCAAATTCTCCATTCCACTACTTGTTTTTTCCTGTACACAATGCATAAACAAAGTGTACTTTTATACATTGTTTTCCTTCCCACAAATTTTTGGGGGGTCCTACCATATTTCAACATATTCATTCATTTTTTTAACATGTTTAGTTTCTTTTTATCGGAGAATAACTCACTGTAGAAAAAACTTTGGATACTTATCAAATATAAGAAGATAAAATAACAGCATTACCTCCAAGCCACCAGACAACATAATCCATATTCTATTTATATGTTTGATGCATTTCTTCCTCTTTCACTTTGTTTTTTCCTTTTCCCTTTCTTTCTTCCCCTTCCCTCCTTTTCCTCCTTTTCAAATCCCTGTTCTCCCCTCTCTTTTCCCTCCTCCCCCTCCTACACACACAACACAACACAACACACACCACACAGAGTCCGGCACATATAACTAGAGATTTGTGTATTAAAGAGCCATATTATATGTCCTGAGTTCATATGGCAAAGTTGCCTCATTCTAAAAGTATTTTTTGATGTCCCTATGTGTCCCTTAAAAAAAACGTTCTTTTTTTTCCCTTCAAAATGATGTGTTTAATGGCCTTATTTTTAATCATGTACCATGCTTAACCAACAGTCTTTCAAATATTTTATAGTTCCTTTTATTTTCAATTCTGATAAAGTAGCAAAAACATGGTTATTTTTGCTCAGAATAAATGCTGAAAGTTAAATAATTACCTAACTACTTTGAATATTCAAAATCATCCTTAATAGATGGGTAATTTTTTTTTTCAGAAGATTGTGCCTATTTTCCAATCGTGTTTTAGGGTTTAGCTTGATGAAATGTCCTCAACTTGAAGACCAACTTTAACATTTTGATAATACAATTTTTTAGAGAGTCAAATCATAGTTCCTGACATATTGTTACATTCGTCTACATTCCTCCTCCCCTATTTCTTCCTCCCTCATCCATTACAGATCTACACTAGCTATAGAACGATTTTAAAAATTCACTCATTGTATCAACAATATTAATCCATAAATAGTGTTGTTTGTAACACGTCGCCTCTTTTTATTCCCTTTAAGAAGTACCATGTTTAAAATGCATATTACATAATATTATTGGAAATTTAGGGTGTTTCCTGTGGACCAGTGGCCACATCATTTTTATGGCGCCTAAATTTTACACTTAAGTACAATAAATTATTGTGTTATTTCTCTGAATTGCCCAATAATTCTCCAGGTTAATCTTTTTAGCTATGAGGTTTTTCCCTATTATTCTATCTCCCTCCCCCTGTTGAACTTGAATTGATTTCCTATGGTGATACAATTTTTTTGCCAATTTTCTCTCCTCTGCTCCAGCCTTGAATGGATTTTTTGTGAATCATATTACAAATGCCAAACATGCAGTGATTCTGGGATTATTCCAGAATGTGGGAATCTATGGGTGTTCAACATTTTACCCCGTCCACCTCCTGATCCGTATGTGTACTTCCAATCCTCCCCTTTTCCATCAGAGCTTGCCTCTTTGACTTATTCATGCCCTTTTGTCACAGTGATGTTTTTCTTTTTTCGTGTTGTAAAATTTTAAACTTTTCTTCTGTTCCTTGTTTCTGAGTTTCACTGCATCATCTTGCACCATATTTTCCTTCGTTGTCAGATGTTGAATGTAAGAGAATTGCCATTAGATAGGTCCTTCCCTCGGGCAAGTTATTTTTTCATTTGTTCAGAGTCCCAGAAGGAACAGCTTTAAAAAAATAATAAATTAAAAATCAACCCCCTTCTCTGGCGTTCCTCGATTAATTTTGTTTATAATATACTTTGCACTTTTCCATGTCATGTGGTTGTTCTCGAAGTAATAAGCAGTCGTCATGTGTTTTCTCGGTATGGATGTACAACTCATGAACTCTGCAAAGTCTTTGCAATTTTTATAAAATTGGACCTTACAATGTATGTATATATTTTTAAAAATTACAGTATAACTTTAATGAAGAGTGGGGATCTAAATTCACGCAGATCATCAAGGGAAGATCACACCGCTCCATGGGAAGAGTTCAATCATGGGATTTTTTTATACTACTGTCTTCTTTCTATTCTTAGATCTTTATACTTTTCTCATGAAAGTCAATACTAACCCAACCTATATTTCTTGTGTCCAGAATATAAGAGACTTCCAGACATGTTCAAAACGTTTTTTTTTTGGCCATGACCCGTCAAGTGAGTTGCGCAAGCCAATGACACACTGTGGGTTTTCCAGAATGAGACTTTGAACTTTTATATTTTGGGGGCCTTTTTTTTGTCACCCCGACCAGTTTTTAAGAAACGCCTCAATGTCTGAATATAAAAATCACAAAGCGACAGTAGCCCAAAGCAATTGAACGGATCCAGCTCCTTTTTTTTTTTAAAATGCAGACAATGAAAAACGGAAGAATTTATGAATTGAGTGAAGTGACTGCGAACCAACAGCAAGACTAAAATTGTCCCTATCTCCCTTTTGGCAATCCCACTCAGGCCCATGTAGTCAGCGAACACGTACAGCCTCTACAGGCCGCCCCCCAACAATTCTCTCATCTCATAAAAAGCAGGTTTTTCTTTCCTGACAGCCAGTAAAGGACTAGGGTACAGTAGAGCAAGCTCCCCGATGCACATCTTTTCCTCGGGAAATTACAGGGTTCCTTGCTTGCCACAATCTGCAAAATTGCAAACACTTGTTTCCTGAGAGGGTCTAGGGGGGAAACCGGCATTCCTTTCGTTCTTTTTCGCTGCCTGGGTGTGTTCGTGGTCTACAATTCCCTGCGGATGGTAATCTGCGTATTATGAATACTGGAAGCCGTGTTAAGAATATCTCCCTCAGGGGAAAGCCTAAGGGAAGGACGCGACCCTGAGCCAGGAGCCAACCGCACGACCGTGGCCTTGAATAATTTCCGCGCCCACAGCGCAACTGCTGTCCCAGGCCTACTCCGTCCCCCCGCCCCACCCCCGGACAATCCGCCACCTGCCTCAGGTCCACAACCTCCTCCCGCCCGCCCATTCCTGCTCCCCCCCGGGCGGCGCCTCGCACCCAGCTCTCCCTGATTGGCTCCTGCTCGTCTGTCGCGCCCCCGGGGCGCGCCCCCGAATCAAGCATCGCCCTGCCCGCCTGGACCTATCCCCCCCCTCCTCTTCCCGCCCCGTGCCCCGCCCCGCCTCCCCTCTCCCGGGGCCTCCCCTCCCCTCCTTTGTGACTGGCGGCCGCCCGAGGTCACTCAAACCGGCGGTGTGCGGGAGCGGCGGGAGTGCCGGGGTGCGGGGCTCAGGTGCGGCGCGGCGTGGGGGGCGGAACTGCGGCGGGCGAGCGGGGGGTCACGTAGCGCCCGCGACCGTTCCGGCCGGCGTGAGGCCTTTTGGCGCGTTGAGCGGCCGCGGGCGCCGGGCCTGGCAAGGCAGCCCCGACTTTTGTGGAGGGCGCGCGAGCGGGTTCGTCCGGGACGCCCGGTCCCGCAGGAGCCGGGGAAGGTGGGACTTGGTAACACGCCAATGGAGGAGAATGCCCCGCGCCCCCCCAGCCCGAGCTGCGCTGTGTGCGAACAGCCCCTGCTTCATCTGGGGTGTGACGTCGAAGAGCGGGGAGCGGGCGCGGCCAGGCCCCCACCAGCGGCGGGGTGGCTTCCGCAGGTTGCCCTGGCTCCGCGGGGCACTGTTTGGGGCCTTCCCTGGGTCACCTCCGCACAGCCACCTGCTGGGGCCTTCCCCCTGGGCACCTCTAACTCTCGCGGGCAGCTAGCTGGGGGTTTGTCCTGTTCCCGCGGACAGCTGCCCCTGGGGCACTTTCCCAGGGGCCACCTCCCGCGGGCCAACCTTGCCTGGGGGCCGGTTCCCGCGACACCACCACCTGCCGGGGTCTTCCTGGGCACCTCCCCGCGGGCACCTACCTGGAGCCTTACCCTGGGCATCTCAAGCGCGCCTGCGAGCAAGTAAACCTCAGCTGGCCCAGAGCCCTGCCCAGCCTCCTGGGATCGGGAGCTGCGAGGTGCGCGGGCACGGTGGTCGCCCCTGAACTGGTCCCGCTGGCACCTGCTGGATCTAGTGCCACGGAATCCCCGGTTTGAGGGTCCTTCCCTGGGCCACTTTGGAGGAAGTGCGCCTCCTGGTTGGCCCCAGCGGTCCGGCCATCTTGCGGCCATTTTTCCAGAGGTGCCGTTTGTGCGCCACCCCTTTTGTGACTCCTGGGACCCTTAGGTTTGATTCCAGCCCGTTTGTTTCAAATGCAATACCACCCAATTAACCAGTGTGGAGAGAAAGCTCTGCCTTAGATGCCGAGGGAAGGTCTCGTTTTTCTTTTTTTTTTTTTTTTCTTTTCCCCCCTCCTCCTCCCCCTCCCCTCCCGTTTTCGCAAACACCCAGTTTTCCCTTTAAAAGACCTGGATCTGTTTGTTTGAACGGTCACCCACGGCCCTAATACTCATTGGGTGTTGGAGTTTTTTTGGACAGTTTTGAATCGTTTACACAAGGTTTTCATTATTTCATTTCTCACCTGCTGGGGGTTGCTGGCTGGCACCGAGCAGCCCTCCATGTGGGTGCGTTTACCTAACCTCCTAGGGCAGTCTAGTGCTGGGGAACAGTTGGCGTGGATCATTGTGCAAATGAACAGATCACGGGATAGACCCTTAGTTGCTGAATTTTTCCCCTAGCCAGCTTCTAGTGCCCCCAGAGTGTTCCAAAGCAGAAGAATTATGAAAAACGACTCGTGGGACTGGTGAAGTTTATCAGAAACCGACCACAATTTTAAGAATCTTTTGCATCTTATGAAAATAGAAAAACCCTTCGGCTTTCCATGAGCATTAATACTTGACTATTCCAGGGGTTTTTCTTCCTGAGTGTAAAGCAAATTAGTTCACTGTTTAATCCCCTCTTCATTCTTCATTAAAAGTAAGTATTTTAAGTTCGATGACTTAAATGTTTAAAAGACTGTTTGGAAAACATGGCAGTATGTTAATTATCTGCCTTTGTTAGAAAAGTGCTAATCATAGGTTGTATCCTCCTGATCCTTGGCCTGTTATTTCCTGTTGCTTGTAACACATCTTTGAAACTGGTAAACCTATGTACTTCTTTTAATGACATGTCACACCAATCACCCCTAGGATCCCTCAGGGGCGGGGGAGTGGTTTTTCAGTACCAGATTTGTTCCCTTAAAGACTGTACTGTGATCACTTGAACATAGTGTTGTGTGGTGACTCGTTGGGGTCCACCATCCTCAAGAGCCCACCCATCAGCCTCTTCTGCATGCCAGGCTCTAAGCAATCTGTTTTGACTGGAATAGCTGACTAGAGCTGGTACAGCTGCGCCCCATTGCGGAAGCACAACGTTTCTCCGTGAGATCTGTAAAGTAATATAAGTTATTATCCATAATATTGAATTTGGAGACAGCAGATCTCCTCCAGGCCAGGCTGCAAGCAATCTGGTCTGGAGAAAACCAAAATGATTGTACTAACTGCTATCCTGCTCTTGATACTGCTGTGGCCTGCTGGTACTTCCCTCCAAACACTAACCCGGCTTAATTATGGAGCAATAGTCAGACAGTTTTTTTTTATTTTTTTCTTCCCCGAATTCCTCACCTTTGGTGCCCCAAACTTTTGGTTGGTACCCTGCCATGTCCATATGTTTTTTAGAGTACTATTCTCTGGTCTTGTTATCTCTCTTTTTTGCCTTGCTGTTTTTATTATTCCTCTTCTCTTTCTTGTCTTCTCTTGTCTTTGTTTTGTACTGTGGATTGAAAACTCCAGAGTTCCTCCTGCGGTGCCCAGACAAGTGGTCTAACCCACTTGAGCTATGTACCCATCCTATTTTCCGTTAAGCTTTTTTGTGAGTGATGATTCTGAGTTGCCCAGACTAGCCTTTGAACCTCATTATGGCCACACGGCCTTTGGACACTTGTGATCCCCACCCCGCGCCTGTCACCCTGGTCAAGTTTTGGGAATTGCAGACTTTGTCCCCTAGGGCCTGACTGTTTGTACAGCTTTCTATAGCTCTTTCAAAACCCCTTGTTTTTTGTTTTTTTTTTTTTTTCTCCTTTTCATTTCTGATGCATACAGCTTAACTTTCAAATCTTCTTTTTACAAAAAGAACCAACATAATAACCACTCTAAAACGTTAACTTTGCGCTCCCCTTTCTGCAATTTTTCTTTCTGCTTTTCCTTCTCCAGTAAGTTTGTTTATTATTTTTTTAATGTGTGTATGTGTGTGTACTGTTCCCATGGCATGGCGTTGGGCATAGTAAGAGATCAGAGAACATTTTGCGAAGTTTGTCTTTTTGCCATATACGGAATTTCCAGATATAAAAAAATCAGATCACCAGGTTTCACACATTTACTTTTCTGAGCCATCCTCACCAATCAACTTTTTCCTTCTCTTCTTTTTCCTGTGTTTAACTCACTATTTATCCTTGTTTATAATTCTCCATTCACAATCCTCAGACCACTGCCTTGAAGTGTTTTCCCACTACGCCCTTTTCAATTCTATCCCAATTTTGCTAAATCCTACGTAGTTGTTAATACTGTCCCTTTTGATTACTTTGAAATTTTCTCCTCTAGAGTTCAGTGAAACTTCTCTCTCCCCTCCCCCCTTCATCACTTTTTCTCTGCCATTTTCCCTGCCTTTTGCATTGCTGCTTGCTTTTTTCCCTAAGCCTTCTACGATGGGGGACAAGGCAGAGGGGGGGAGGGGAGACGGAGGAGCGGGGAGCTGGGCGGACAGGATGGTCGCGAAGTACAAGAGCCGACGGCGAGGGGAGAGAGGGCGACGCGGGGGGGGGGGGAGGGGGGGAGGGAGACCAGGGGGGTTAGCAGTTCTTGTGGAACATAACTTAAGGTGCACCGTTATGGCCTCCCTGAACCACTACCCCCATACCTTGTCCATGTTTTTCGCGTGTAGCTCAGTGTCCTGGCTTACACGCTCTGTCCCCCAATCACATGCTCTTATAAAATCTTACTCTTTACTTAACTACTCGACTATACTCTGCTAACTGTTTGCTTACGCTTCTTCTTCTTTCTTCTGAAATGTCCTGATAAGCCCTTGGGTTGGGGAGTGGGAGTGACTTTGATGTCCTCTTTAGGGCCGAGCAACCTGCATTCACTTATTTTCTACAATTTGGCCAGTTGTGCTTTTCTGTAACAAACACATTTCTTTGCAGAAAGAAGCTTCTGGTTGAATGCTGAGTGTTCCTCTAATCTATGGGTTTAATTACAGTTGTTTAAAAGGCAGGTTGGAAAAAAAGCAGTTTGATACAGTATCTTCATAGATAAACCATTATAGCCTATACTCCCCCTGCGATTATTTTTTTGTGGGGCTTCATGGGTAGAGATTGTAGGACAACTTTATTTTTATTCTTTGACACTTTTACACATAAACACAATGAAGCTCTCACTCCTTACTACCCACTCCCATCCTCTTCCTCTCCCACTTCATAAATTCTCCTTTCCAGTCAATCTTCCTCCTACTTTTATGCTTTTGTTGCAATCTAGATGTCTCTTGGTAATGTCACTCTGGCATTTTCCTGAGCATGTTTTATTAGGTGTTAATGACCCATCCATGGTAAGTTGTTTCATAACGAGAACTCCTCTTCTGTCTGGCATTAACCTTCAGTAATCTCTCAGGGAGGCATATTATTTCTTGATATCTTCCCTTATCCATGTTGAAACATTGGTAGGCCAACTTTTGTGCAGGAATTGTGGAAGTAGGCATCACTACAGTGAGGGTGTGGGTGTGGCAGCCCTGTGGTGACCTAAAGACATTGTCTGGCAGCACCACTCCCTACCCACATGCTTATAGATCTTCCACGCCCTTCTTCAAGGCTACTCTGAGCCATTGAATGATGGTGATTTGATGTCCCTTTAAAAAACTGATCAGCACTCCATAGTCCTTTATTTCTCTGCACTTTGGTCACTTGTACTTCTCCACATTACACATCTTCCATTGCATTAGGATACTTCTTAGTTCTGAGAGCGTCTCTAATCTGCGGGTGTAACAATATGTTTAGATGGTAGTTTGCTATCAGGTACTTATAGTTAAGGCTAAGAAGTTTGATCTCACCTAGGGCCTATGGTCTCCCCTTGCATGTGTATTTGGCTAGGTTTATAGTCAGGGTATGTGTATCCTTCCAAAAAGCAGACCTTAGATCCAATCAGAAGAACAGTTAGTTACCATTTTACCCTATATGCCACTGTTGCATCAGCTGTCTCCACTTGTCAGACTTGTTGTTTTTGTAGCTTTGGCAAGCTTCACAGTTTGGGTAAGGTCTGTCCGTTGCTTTCTCCCTGGCATCCTGTATCTCCTTCTTGTTACTCTGAAGCCTAACGGCAAGTAGAAAGCTCCATTCTATTCTAGTTGTTTTTTGTTTTCCCGTATCCGTGATATTGTGATTTATGTGGTTGTGTGGTGAGGGGTTTGCGTCTTCCTTCTCTGTTGAGCCCAAGAGTGACTTTCATAATCATTCCGATTCTTATTTCTACCTTCTTTTTCTTCATCTGGATTTCCCAACTCCACCCCTCAGAGTTAGAGTGCAGTGTCACCACCCATTTTCTGCCTGGTATTTTTTTGTGGGATCTAAACTCAGGTCCTTCTACTTTTGAGGGGAGTTTTAACCCCTGAGCCATCTCCAACCTTCCTGTGATCTTTTTGTGTAGTGTCTTCAGCAATAGAACAGAGAAAAACTTTTGGAAGTCAGTTTTCTCTTTCTACCACATGTTCTTCCAGGACAATTGAATCCAGGCCATCAGGTTTGTAAGCAGGTTATCTTGCCAGCCCTGATAGTGTGTTTTGAAGTTTCATAAAGTTCAGTTTGTTTATTTATTTCTCCTGATGCTTGAGTTACTTTCTTTGTAGACTGGATCTCATATCCTAGACTGTTCTGAACCTTGAATGCCTGATCTTCCTGTCTATACTTCCCAAGTGCTTATGGGCATATGCTGCTATGTCTGCTTTACAATTTGAATCTAAGAAATCATTATCTAGATCAGGATGATCTTGATCCTCTTCTCCTTCCCTCCCTCCCTCCCTTCCTTCTTCTTTCCTTCCTTCTCAAGGTCATATTATATATCATAGGTTGGCTTTTTAACTTGTGGGTATCATCCTACCTCAGCTTATTTAGTGATGGTATTTCAGGACTGAGCTAACATATTTGACTATTTCTGTTTTCTTTGAAGAATTTTACAGTTTTGCCTCTAATCCATTTTGAACTCAATTTTTAATATAATAGGAGCTAAGGTCTAGTGTCATTCTTTTGCATGTGGATTAATTTCAAGTTTTAAATGAAAATATACTGTGCACAGTATTTTAAGTGTGTATTGGTCGGTCACACGAATCTTATAGTAACATCCAATCACTATTTGTGCAGTTGTAGGGGAGAACTATTTCTAAATTGGGATGTTTTGTGTAATTGGAAAGGAAAACAGGGGCCTTGTATATGCTAAGGCAAGTACTCTACCACTGTGCTCTGTGGTAGAGTATATTTGTGAAGATTTTGTACTTTGTATTTAAAGTATGGGGATGGTCTAAAGCTTGTTACAGTGGGCTAAATAATACATAAATAATATATGGTGAGCTAAATAACCCATATGTCAAAGTTACATGAGTATATTTTATTGATTATTTGTCTATTTGTGTATGTGCATGCACATTCATGAACTATATATGCATGTTTATAAAGGTTTGCTTACTCATGTGTATGTGTATGGAAAATAGAGTTTCATGTTGGGTGTCTTCCTCCATCTCTTTCCAACTTATTTTTTTGTGATAGAGTCTCTCACTGAATTTAGAGTTCACTGATTGGCTAGACTGCAATAGCAGGCCATCTCCCCAGTCTTGATTTTTTTAATAAAGGTTTCTTTTTTAATGCTTCATTTATTTATTTGACAAAGAAAGCAAAAGGAGAGGGCATGTGTGTTCATGCCATGGAAGACAATTTTCAGAAGTCATTTCTCTCCTACCATGTGGGCTTCCAGGAACCAAACTTAGATCGCCAGGCACTGGGCTATCTCACTGCCACCTTGATTTTGTATTAAGATTATTTTGCAAGGCATGGTGGCACATTTCTGTAATCTCAGCACTCAGAAGAAGGAAGACTGGAAATAGGAAGACTGGAAGTTTGAGACCAGCCTGTTTTACACAGTGAGACTCTGCCTCAATTAAAAGGAAAGAAAAGATCATTTTATTTTCAAATTGTTTATGTAACATGAAATATTTCTTTAAAATGACAGATCAGGCTGAAGAAATGGTTCAGGGGTTGAGACTGCCTCACAAGCAGAAGGTCCTGAGTTCGGATTCCAGGTACCACGTAAAAAACTCCAGATAGAAAGGGCAGCAGCAGCCTGTACTTCTGGCCCTGGTGGACAGAGCCTGGGAAATCCCAGAGTGAAGCAGAAGTCACCTGAAGTCTCTCTTGATCCTTCATAGAGACACACAGTGCCCTCTGAGACACACACACATACACACGCACGCACACACGCACGCACACAAAATGAATAAAGAACAAAAGAAAGAAAATTTAAGACAAAAAGTAACAACAAACACCAACAAGAGATCAAGTAATGGGCATAGTAACTTTTACCTATAATCCCAGCCCTTTGGAGATGGAGGCAGGAAGATCTGAAGTTTTTGTTCAAGGGTAGCCAGAGTTCCTTGAAGAGTTCTAAAAACTAGCTTGAGCTAAATAACTAGATCTTGTTTCAAATGAACCACCCACCCACCCACCCAATTAAGCAACCAACAAACCCAACAAATAACAATAACAACAAAATAAACAAAAACGGAAAAGAATAAAGAATGATAGAAATTGTTCAAACTATTTAGCTAGATCATCCATCTGGCTATTTATAAACTATGTAACACATAGGTAAAATTACTTTTTCATATATATGCAATGCCAGTTTTTAGTGAAATAATAGTTATGGACCAAATCTTTTTTTTAGTCTCAGGGCTATTTTTAAAGTTTAACTTAGTCTCAGGTGGTCTGGAAGTTGTGATCTTTATGCCTCAGCCTTAAGCGTATACTACTGCAGTAGCTTTGAGTCAGCTCCTTTACTAAAATATGTATCAATCAATACCTTGCAGAGGCTTCATTTTTAGTTTAGGATATAATAACCTACAATGTTATGCTATTTATTTGGAATAATATAAAATTATAGTTTAATTACTTGTGAAAATGAAAACATTTGATGTTGAACAATTGGTTGATAAATTTCAGCCTTTAATTAAGAATAAGTGCAATTAGACATTAATTTTAATTTTATGTGTCCTGAAGGCTCCAATTAGTAAAGAAGATCCTGACTTTTGCTACCACTTTACACCTTTTTGTCTTTTCAAGTGCCTGGTATATTCTTTAAACTGGGATGTCTAGAAGGGAAAGGGACCTTGAGATGTTGCTCAGTTGGGTGAGTACTTGTCTACCATACACAAAGCTCTGAGTTCAATACCCAGCATTGCATAAACTTTGTGTGGTTCTGCAGGCCTGGAATCCCAAGTCTCAGGAGGGTGAGGCTGAAAACTACCTTGAGTTCAGGACCAACCTGGACTTCCTAGTGTCAGACCACCCAGGGCTACATAGTATGACCCTTACTTTTTTTCCCCCAAAAGAAGGTATTAATACTAGGTATTAATACTGTTTCTAAGGAAAACAGCAAAATAAAGCCAGGTACATTCCTGTTCCCTAGTGAAAATATTTCCAGAGTAGTAATCAACCTAGATTCTAGTATTGCCTCAGTGGGGTTCCATTGGTACCAAGTAGACTTGAGAGTGAGAGGCTGGTGGTGAATTTTTTTTCTTCCTGTGGTTCTGTGTAGATCCCGGGGCCTGGCACATTTTAGGAAAGTTCTCTACCATTAAGCTATCTTTCCCTCTGGCCCCTTGGCACTGTGTCTTGTTTTGCTTATTAAGTGATCTCAGTGAAGTTGCTTGATTTTTCTTTTCTTTATTCTCTATTTTTGTGTTTCGAGAAAGGATCTCATATAGTTCAGGCTGGCCTCAAACTTGCTGTATAACCTTGGATAAGCTTGAACTGTCTGTACTCCCCACTCCACCTTCTGAGTGCTGGGATGATAGGTATGCTCCACCATGTTCATCCTAGGCAAACATTTTGTTTTTCACTTGTATCACTAGTGAAACTTTTTTTTAAGACCAAGGTCTCATATAGTCTAGGCTGGTTTCAAACTAGCTAATAAAAAGAAGGAAAAACTTGGTGATCTGGATATGATGTTATTTCCTACAGTCCTAAGTCTTGGAATACTGGGGTAAGGAATCACTTGAAACCGGAATTTTGTGCCAACTTGAGAATATGTGGTGACACTTTGTCTCAAATAAATAGAAGCTTAGCGTAAGTCAGACCAGGTGGTGCACACTTGTAATCTCAGCTAGTTGGAGTCTGAGGTAGGAAGATTGCAACTTCAAGCCCTACATGGACTACAGAGTAAATTCAAGGACAGCCTAGGCAACTGAGACACTGTTTCAAAAAGCAAAAGGAACTAACTTGGAAATAACTTGCTTAGTATGTTGAAGGCCTCTTTACATTCTCTGTTACTACAAAAACAAAATGAATCAAAATAAAACTCTTGTATATGAATCTGTTTAGGAAGTGTAGTAATAAGCTTTTTCTGTCTAAAGAAATTTTGAAGGTGCTTAGTATAATTCAATAACAGCATAGTTGCCTAGCATGTGTTTTGAGGTCCTGGGTTCCTTGAGAAAATATACATAAATAAAGAAAATATAACTGGGCATGGTGGCATGTTCCTTTAATCCCAGCATCTAGGAGGCTGAGGCCAGAGGATTTTCATGAGTTTGAGGCCATATAACACATACCACTGATGGCCACTGAGTCCTGAACCCTCACTAGTGTAAATGACTCAGAGGTAAATTCAGCACCCATGTAAACAAATGTTCTAGGGGGTGGGAGGGAGCAGGTGTAAAATGGCCAAGAGAGAAAGAGGGAGGAAAGGGAGGAGAAAGAGAAGGAAGGGGGAGGGGAAGTAGGATTGGGGCACAACAGGGGGGAAGGGAAAGGGGAAAGGAGGGAGGAGAAGGTACCTGCTCATTGAGTTTTAATAATTAGGTAAAAAATAAAAAAAATTACAAAGATGATAGATTATACCAATAATTAGTAATATATCTTAAGCTTGGATAAACTGTTGGGTCTTAGAGAACAAGGACTGATTTTCTTTTATTCTTAGATGTTGACATAGTGACTATATATTAGTAAACTTGGTGTTTATTGATATGAAAATGTATATATGAAAAAGACAGTTTTTTGCTAATAAAATTAAACATTTTATTAATGAAAATCTTAGCAACATGTGCATCATAACAAAAGTAACAATACTAAATCAAAAGCCTACAAAGAATATGTATCCTGTAACTTGATTATTTTAAACTATATAAAACTAGTATTATAAATTCAAAGTTAAACTATTAACACTAAACACTGCTCATACAAAGAAACTTAGCAATAGTAAAATACAAATAGATGAGGTTTAGTTTTGGTCCTTCTGGAAAGTAGAACTAGGATGGCTTCTTTTTTAAGTGATTCCAGGAACAAACACTGGCCCAAGAGAGGAGCTGCAACAGTTCTGATGTTTATTCTTACAAATCCTCTCTTACACATCACCAGTCACAATAGCAATGAATTCCTCTCAATTTATTTCTCCATCACTGTCTTTATCAAATTCTTCTATCGTGGCCTGAAGTTCTTTATCACTCATACTTTCTCTCAAGCTTATTTTACCAAGTTGTCATCATCAAATAGCTTAAATACCTTCAGTATTTCCTTGGTCTTTTTCCCAATATCCAGTCTATCACGACTTCATTAAAATCTTCAAAGGTGATTTTCCCTGTGGCCTCTCTGTAATAATCTTTAAGAATCTTCATTACATCAGCTTTTCTTAAGATCAAACCCCAGACTCTCATCGCCACCATCAATTCATGGTAATCTGTATCGTTCCATCTTCGTATCAAATAGCTCAAAAGCATCTTTACTTTCTTGTTTCTGGTCTTCAGATAATTCTCTTCTTTTTTTCCTCTTTGTTTTGTCTACCACAAGCTCACTTAGAAGCAGGTGATGCAGGGTCCCCCCTTGGGTCTGTATATTTCCAGGTTCTTGCGTTCTGGAGCGGAAGGTTGAAACCAGAACATCCATAGAGAATTAAGGATTAAGGCAGAGTTTATTAGAGGACAGAAAGAATGGAACTCACTGATGTGACTCGAGATCCCTGGAGAACTCACGGACTCTAGACACGGAATACATGAGGGGTGAGAGAAAAGTCAGGTGGGAACTCATAGAATCCAGACCTGGAATCCCATGAGGGGCAAGGGAGCCCAACACAGTGTTTTTTAATGCAAGTTTTTGCTGTTTAAATGAGTTTTTTTAAGTTGCTGTTATAAAGGTTAATTTTTTTATTATTGTTATTTTTATTATCATTTATTCAATTGTGCATGTGTGTGTGTGTATTTAGAACCATGGCATGGACTGCCTCCACCCCCGGGATTCACAGGCTCCGCCCTACCAGGACCAGAAATGTAGGCCGCCCCCGCTTCTGCCCGGCGTCTATACATGGGGTCTAAGATCCGAACTCAGGACTTTTCGCCTGCAAGGCAGAGGCTTAACCCCTGAGCCACCTCTCCAGCCCCTGGTTATGAAGGTTAAAAGAAATTGTTTGAGCCATTGGTTTACTAAAAGTAGTATTTCCTGTTTTTTTTTTTTTTTTTTTTTTTTTATAGAATGGTCTCACTATGTTGTCCATGCTGATCTTTTAACTCCTGGCCTCAAGTAATCCTCCTTCCTTAGTCTCCTGAGTAGCTGTGCAATAAAATACTGGATTCATTTCCTATGATTAACCTAAGGTAAACTACAGGAGAGCAAGCATTATTACAAACTTTAGAAAAGTATTCTTTCACAATTTCATACACAGATTTCATGTATATATACAATGCACTTTGATCATATTTCCCCATTGTTCTCTCTTATCCTCTTTCTATTGATACTGAACCCTTTCTTTCCAGAGGTCCCCCTCCTACTTTCGGGTGTTTTTGTTGTGCTCAGTGCATTTAATTGGAGTTACTTACATGTGCATGGATGAGAGTGTTAGTTACTTGAACAAAGGCAATTTACCAGTGGCTACAGCACTGAAGAATATGACTATCCCTTTCCTAGCATCATTAACTGTTTATAGATCCTCAGTGTGGGGTTGGCCTTACGAACCCCTCCTCCTCCATCCATGGTAGAATGTTGAGCTTTGTTCAGGTCCTGTGCAGTTATCACACCACTGCTGGTGTGAGTATATATATATATATATCTAGAAGACAGTGTTTCGCAGTGCTCTTTCCCATCCTCCAGCTCTTACATTCTATTCTACCCTTTTTTTGGAGATGCTCTCTGGCCCTTGGGGATTGATACATATTTCTTGTTCAGGGTTGAATAATCAGCAGTCACTTATTCTCTTGTCCAGTTAGGAGTCTTTACATTAGCCATCACCCGCTACAGCAGTACTTGTGTGTGTGTGTGCGTGTGTGTGTGTGTGTGTTTTTAAGAGCACATATATGCTATGGTGCCCATGTGGAAGTTACAGGATAACCTTACAGTGTCGCTCTTTGCCTTCTTGCCTACTTCGAGACTGGGTCTTTTCGCTGCTGCTGCCTAAGCCAATCTGGCTGATCAGCAAGTTTCTGGAGATTCTCCTGCCTTCACTTCCCATGTTCCCCAAAGACAAGATGGGATTACAGATGCTTAATATATCAAGATGTATCAAGCTTTTACATGAAGTCTGAGGATCTGCATTTTACCTCCTGAGCCATCTCTTGAGCCCCTTATTTTGAACTTTAACTCAAACACTCCAAGTTTATGTGATAGAAATGTTGAGGGGAGTAGAGATGTTATACAGATTTGTGAGATTACTTTATATATTTGGGTCTATATAGAAGAGCTTTTGGAATATATATACATATATATATCTCCATCCATCATCCATCCCTGGGGCTTAGATTAGTTAGTATGTTTACCATTTTATGAATGAGAAATTGTTTTATATAGGCTTTGATATATAGTTATGAACTAATGTGAGACTCCAAGCCTGAGAGAACTCCAGGTTTGAAGCCCTTTTGGTAGACTTTGTGGCTAAGCCATGTTTCTATATCGCTGAATGTCAAAGAGAGAACTTGGTCGCTACATGTCCCTTTAGCAGTGTCACCATGGTTTATTATTGGAAAGTCTTTTAAAAAATATATACTTTTCTGCCTCCCTAATGTGAGTCTCCTGTAAATCACTTAATGTTTTCTTTTTTTAAAAAAAAATGTTTTCTTGAATGTTGTTGAATAGGGCTTTAATAAGATCTGCTTTCAAGGTTATTAAGAGTAGAAAATAAAAGCCTTAATTTGTCGATTATTATATTGCCTTACTAGGCACTGTGCTAAGTACTTTATGTATGACTTCATATTAGTCCTGTGAGATCTCACAATTTAAATCAAGAATGAATGAAGGTAAATTATTTTCCCTTATGTGAACCTTGATTTGAATCCAAGTTTCTCTGACTCCAGATTTTAAGAAGCTATTGGAAGGTGGACTGTAGCACAGGCCCTGCAGTCTTAACCATGTGGGAGGCACAGGCAGAAAAATCATAAATTTTAGGCCTACCTGTACTATAGAGTGGGTTGGAGGCATTTAGGGAGACCCTGTCTTTAAAAAAAAGACTAAATAGAATGATTACCTAACATTCATGAGACCCTAAATTAAGTCTCCAAAAATGTAAGAAAAAAAGAAACAGCAGTAGTTTTTGATTCCATGATGAATAAAAAGACCCCATGGGCTACAGAGATAGCTCAGAGATTAAGAATATGCCTCATGCACAAGAAAGGACTCTCTGGAACTGGGGGCGGGAGGCACTGGGGATGGGGAGGGAGAGGGGTGGGGAGGGGAGCAGGGGTACGGGGGGGGGGAGAGGAGGGAGGGAGGGAACTGGTGTACCTATTAAGTTTGTATGAGCTGAAATAATAATAAAAAATGTAATAAAAAAAAAGACTATGCCTCAGAGAAGGACCTGAGTTTGGATCCCAGGTCCCACGTAAAAATACCGGTAGAAGTGGTGGCCTGCACTTCAGACTCTGGTGAGCGGGGCCTGGGAAGTCAGACAGCAAAGCAAAAAAGGAGGTAAAATCAATCCAGGATCCTCCGATTTTGTCTCTTTCTCTCTTATTTCTCTTTTCTTTTTCTTTCTGTTTCTTTCTTTTTCTTTTTTTCTTTCTTTCTGAAATCGATCTTGCTGTTTGTCCAAAGTGGCCCGGGACTGCTGGGGTCCGCACACTCCTCCTGCCCCAGATTCCTGAGTAACAGGCTCTAGTATCAAGCTGAATTAAGGGATCTTGCTTTAGTGAGTACAGCTTTCAGTTTCAGATCATGAATTAGGGAAATGAATAGAAGTGTTGATAATATAAAGTTGTGAATTCATTGCATGGACTATACACTGGTGAAAAAACTGATTTTATGTATCTGTTGGGTGAGTTCTAGAAGTTTTAGACAAAGTATCCTGGCAGTCATGTGATGCTTTTATTATTCTGTGTATCACCTTTTGATTAAATGAACTCAGGGTTTGGGCACTTGTTTTGAATGGATTGATAGGTCAAGCTGAGAACTGGGGCCTAGTCAGTACTCATGTAATGTAGAGACATAACAAGGCATATACCAATCTTAGGCACTGTAGGTAGCTCTATTAGTAAACAAGATAAGACACAGTCCCTGGAGACTGCTAGTTGCTAAGCTTTGGAGAAAAAAAAGCATAAACTTCTTATTAAGAAAAAAGGGATTAAAATCAGGTGACTTGTTTTCTCCTTAATGATTTCCTTTGTGAGTGATTTTAAAATATCCCTTTTCCCACTTCAGGTTGCTATGGGAATATATGACCACATAAAAGGAAGTCTTTTCTGATAATTCTGATACCTGAGATGTAAGTGGACTGAAGAGTGGAACAGGAAAATTTTAGTGCCAACCTTAGTTACAATGGCCACTGATTCAGGGGAGCCCGCTAGCACAGAAGATTCTGAAAAACCTGATGGAGTTTCCTTTGAAGACAGAGTTTCCCAGGTTGCTGCAACTTTGGCTGTAGAAGCTAGACTAAAGGAAAAAACCAGCATCGTCTCTGCTTCTGGAGAAACCATAGAAAGAAAGAGATTTTTCCGAAAGAGCGTTGAGATGACAGAAGATGACAAAGTTGCTGAATCGTCCCCCAAAGACGGGAGAATAAAGGCTGCAACAAATATTCCAAGAGTAGATAAACTTCCGACAAATGTTCTAAGAGGTGGACAAGAAGTTAAATATGAACAATGTTCAAAGACAACCTTGGAATCCTCAAAAGATTGCTTCAAGGAGAAAAATGAAAAGGAAATGGAAGAAGAAGCAGAAATGAAGGCTGTAGCGACTTCCCCTAGTGGCAGGTTCCTGAAATTTGACATAGAGCTGGGAAGAGGCGCATTTAAAACAGTATATAAAGGACTGGACACTGAAACATGGGTTGAGGTTGCTTGGTGTGAGCTACAGGTGGGTAAATAATTTTCTTGGCTTTAATAAATTACAATTTTAGCTGTTATGATTGCCTGAATGCTACAAGATGAAAATTTATTATGGATTAAAAAAATAAGGGCCCTTATTTCATCTTCTAGAAATTATGTTCCTTTCTAGATCATCTTTGAAGCTCATGACAAGCTTTTTTTTGTTTTGTCTTCCCCCTCCCCTCCCCTTTCCTTCCTTCTCTCCTCTCTCTCTCCCTCCCTCCCTCCCTTCCCCTTCCTTCCTTCCTTCCTTCCTCCCTCCCTCCCTTCCCTCCCTCCCTCCCTTCCCTCCCTCCCTTCCCTCCCTCCCTTCCTTCCTTCTTTCTTCCCTCCTTCCCTTCCTTCCTCCCTCCCTCGCTCGCTCTCTCCCTCCCTTCTGATTGAACCCAGAGCTAGACAAGTACTCTTATCACTGAGATAGGTGAATAGTCCTATTTTATTTTATTATTATTTTATTTTCGTTCTGTGAATTAAACTCAAGGCCTATATTCTGCCATTTCGCTCTATCTTTGTCTTCCCCTCTGTATGCTTACTTCTTTATCATTTGTTTGCTTTGTGCTGTAGCACTAGGGATCAAACCCAGGGCCTGGACCGTTCTAAGCAAGCGCTCTACTTCTGAGCTACATTCCTAGACTTTAGAAACACAACTAACATTTGCTTTATTTTATTTAGTACATTTATCATTTTTTGTTGTTTTGTGATAGTTTTTCTATATAGCCCTGACTGGTTCCAGATTTGCCACGTAGCTCAGGCTAACTTCACACTCAGTGTACTCACTTTACACATCAGCCTCCCCGTGTAGGGGTTCTGGGCACATGACACATAAGTACTACATATTATAGCTATAGTAGTAGATAAGACTGATTTCTTTCCCTGTTTTAAAATGAAAATGAAAAAAATCTATAATTATAGCTTTTTTGGGGAGAATTTTTCTTACTAGCTTTAGGAAATTCTTAAGGTTCTTATTATAGCTTCTTCTGAAAACTTAGTAATATTAGGTCTCATTGTCGGTTGCTATATTTACTTAAGTGTATAAACTTATTTTCTCTTTTCTTACAGAAAACTTGTGAAATCCAACTAATAATGTTTTTCAGAATAGGAAAGTTTTTTCCTTAATTTTTGATAACTTCTATTGATATTCTCTTCGTATGTCTTCGAGACTGTTGAGGTTAGACAGTTCATGGAGAAGGAAAATGAAATGAATTAGGGAATGACTACCTAGGTATTTCATTACATGATACATATTTTTATTTAGTTCTACAAACTAATGAAGATTAGAGCATTATAGAAGTATTATAAGAATAGTTTCAGGCAGATGTAGATTGAATGTAAGGAAAACGAACCTTTGTAGCCTCAATTTATGAAAAACAATCAACATGCATATGGGATTCTTAAAATTATTTGGGCCTTAAATTTGGTAGAGTGCTTGCCAAGCAGGCGTAAACAAAGCTTTGAGTTCAGACCTGTAATCCCAGCACTGGGGGGATGGGCAGAATGATTAGAAATTCAAGTTCATCCTCAGATATAATCTGGGTTACATAAAACTCTGTCTAAAAAAAGCCAAAAACAAACAAAAAAACTTAAGATGGAATAAAATTAATCACTAAATATAGCTTTTCATTGTTCAAATTTCAGTTGTTTCTTTGATTCACATGTGTATATTTATAAAATATCTTGATTTCTACCCATTCTAAAATTGCTGATTACCATTCAGATAGACTGGAATTTAGTCTAGGAGCCTGGTATAGAAAGGTATATATATATTTTTATTTTAAAGTCAGAGTCTCATGTATCCCATGCTAGTCTCAAATTTGTTGTATAGCTGAAGATGACCTCAAAGGTCTGATCCCCTTGCCTCTACCTCCCAAGTGCTGAGACTACAGGAATGTTCCAACATGCCTAGTTTACACAGTGCTCAGGAATGAACACAGGCCTTTGTTCATGCTAGACAAGTACTCTGCCACGTAAACTATACTCCAGATTTTCAACATTAGACATTCTCTTAATAGCACCTAGACATCTAACAACTTTTGTGAACTAAAAATGACACTTAAAAGCCAAAAAAAAAAAAGAGACAAAAATAGGTATAATACACCATAGCAGGTTGACATGTTGGGCAAACATTCTTATGTACTTTCATTATAGTGACTGTCTCCCAAAACAGTGCAGTAAAGTAACAGCTGAAAAAATCCCTAGTAAAAGACTAGGCATGGTGGTGCACTCAAGAAGTTGAGATAAGAAGGTCTTTGAGTTATATGCCAGAGTTTGTAGTCGTTTGAAGTATTCACCCTAGGATACTTAATTTTGCACTAAAATAGTTTTATGACCCTTTTGGAACTGTTTCTAGATTCTGTTTAAGTCACATAAGAAAATGGAATATTTAATTACATTAAAGGCATAATCCCTTCAAAGTACTATTCTGGTGTTTATTTTATCTAACTCTAGAAATAATATAAACTCATGGATTACTTTGAAACTAGGGATGAAGCTTTATTTATTTATACTCCAGTCTTTTTTATAATTTACACATAACTTTATGATAGAGACTAAACCAAAGGCAAATGCTTTTCAAAAAAATGACAAGCTATGAGGGTGGGGGTTAGTTAGCAAGAGATAACCTTGGTTTGGAAAATAGCAATAATTTTCCAAGTTAATTCTGTGAGTTACTTTTGAGCTATTTGTTACATAGACTAAAAAAAAGAAGTTGATACTTGTAGGAGGCGAATAATGTCCTCAGAACATTGCATCACAAAAAGGGCTTTTAAGATAAAATTAAGGTGCAGAGATAGAGATATTATCTCAAATTATCTGAATGGACAAGAGTCCTTGTGAGGGAGGCAGTTGTCAGAGAAAGATAACATGGAAGCTGAGGTTGGAATTGCTATTGATGGATTTTGGCAACAAGCCAAAGGATGCAGGTAGTCTTTAGAAAATTAGAAAAGGCAAGGAATAGATACCTGTCTAGAGTTTCTAGAAGGAATGTAATGCTATTTACACATTGATTTCAGTCTAGTGTGAATCACAACCTAATGATTCCCATACTTGGAAGATAGCACATTTGTGTTTTCATCCATTGTTTATGGTAATTTGTTACTATAGCAATTAAAAATGAATATAGTCTCTTATAGGCACCATTCATTCATTTATTTAGCAAATGAATAGTTCCTGCAGTGTTCCAGATATGTACTAAGTACTGAGGACAAAATGGGGACAAAAAACAGGCAAGGCACGATTTTTACAGTGAGGTGGAGGTTAGTTAGTTTACAGCCACTAATAAGAAAGATTGGAGGTTGGAGTTAGTGGAAAGAAGAAAGGGCTGTTAAACATAGGATTGTGTAAAGGAGTCGACAGGGTTAGTGTTAGGAGATAACACAATACCAAACCTTTACTATGTAATTTTCTTTTTTCGAACTTTTTAAAAATTTTCAGATAATTTTCTATTTACAAAGGGTTACAAAGATAGTATAGACAGTTCTGAACTCAGTTTCTCCTTATATTAATATCTTAACTAAAAAACATTTACTCAAAAGAAATTAGCATTAATACTATTAATACTGAAATATAGAACTTAATCAGATTTTACCAGTTTTTTTCACTGATACGCCATTTTTTTTTAAAAAATATTTTTTATTTTTACAAGCATATTGAGTACTAATCCCTGCTTCCCTTCATCCTCTCTCCCTCCCACCCCCCTGCCTGTCTGCTTCTATGGACCCCAGGATTCCCTCTGGTTTGTCTACTCTTGTGGGGGTTCAGGCCTCTGTGGCTTACCAAGTTGCCCCTCCTTGGGCCATTCCACTGTTAGGAACATTTCCCTTCACTCATCCAGCTCTTGTCCCTAAGGTTTCCACTGTACGTTCTTATCTCTCTTGAGTTCCTTGATAGTCTATGGGGCATGTTGGTACGTCAGTCATCATGCAGGGCTGGGAAGGACAAGTCTCACTGCAGTGAGTTCCTGGATGCAGCAGTCCTGCCTTGAGTGGAATGTCTTGTCCAACGGTGGGCCTTCCCATCTTTAGGTTCTTAAAGTCTCACTGCCCTCTCTTCTGCAAGGTTCCCTAGGCCTTAAGTTGGGGAGAGATAAGGTTGGCTTGATTCTGGCTGAGCAATGCTGGGTTGCCAGCACTCTGCATTATTATGACTGGTTGTCGTTGTCCACTTCACTGATCTTCTGCTGGCCTAGGCTGCATCCTGTCAGGGTGTGGAGATCCTCTTCCTGTGCTGTAGAAGATTTCTAGGCTGAGTGCTAAGTGCTCGTCAAATCTGTGAGTATAATAGTAGCTATTTACAGAGCAGGTTGGTGTACTGTTTTCCTACTTACAGGTTCATTGGCTGTTTTTTCCTATTGATCTATTTCTTCCCCTTTTTTAGGTTCTTATTCTATCTAGTTAACAGGAACAGGGATGTGTTCCATTCTGACAAGTGGATCTTAAGTTCAATCAGTTGGTTATCTCCTTGATGACACTATTACACTGGAGGTCACCGTTGTGATTTTTATTGCAACTTGCAGATCTCATGAATTGATGAGGCCTGTGATTATTTCTCTTCCCCAGTAGCTTCTAGAGTATTTTTTGGTACCGTGTAAGCTATCCAGCAAGGAGAAACTTTTCAGACCAGTTCCAGTTGATGTATTTTGCCCATGTTCTTCAATCTATTTGTATTGCATCTTCAGTTATAGGGTCTTACTGATGGTTTTTTGGAGAGCAACCAAGAGCAAGGGCAAAAGCCTATATTGTTTGGGGGCCTTTGAGACCTCTCTGAACAACATTTTATCAGGAAGTGCCACATTCCTGTTACTTCTCATATAATTCTGTCACTGGATACTAAGCGGATCAGCTCTGGACTTTTTGTTGTTTGTTTTGTCCTGTGCTCCTCTGCATATGGGCTACCCATTCTTGTTCCTTTCTTTAAAAGACATTTTTGATATATTATTAGCATATGCTGTTCCTGTGGGGTTACCTCCAAGAGGAGGTATTTTATTAATCTCTCCTATATCCCATCCCCTCATCCCCCCCAGGTATTTTTCCCACCCTCACCCTACTTGCTGTGGTATCCTAAATCTCCCCTTTTAAAAGGTTTCGCCTTAACTATTGCATCCCACCTTCCCATCCATCGGTCTCTTTCAAATTTTCTAGCTGTTACAGTAATTCTAAGCCAAATACATTGACAGGTATATCAGTACTAGCATCCGCCTATAAGAGAGAACATGTAGTGCTTACCTTTCATCCTTCTGATGGCTTCCATTTTTTAATTGTATGATTATGTCCACGTCCTACACAATGTTTTTATTATTTCTCCTTCATTATAGTAGTTTTTCAGTTTTTCCTTGAATTTGGTCAAAGTATAACTCTTGGGAGTTGATTCTCTCAGGACATCAGGGTTGTTAGGATCAATTTGAGTGTCAAGCACCTTGGCCCACTGAACCGTCTCACTGGATTCTTGAACTTTTGAAGGTTATTATTAGTTTCTTTTTGAGACAGAGTCTCACTGTGTCACCTAGACTGATTTAGTACTCAGTAAATAGTCCAGGCTGGTATCAATTTGATAATCCTCCTGCCTCTGTCTTTTAAATAGTAGGGTTGCAAGCATGTACTATCTACCTTGGTTCTGCATTTTTGGTAAGAATACCACAAAAGCGAGGGCCTTCCACTCACTGCATGATAGCAGAGATGCATGATGTTGATATGTATTAATGTTGAAGTGTTTTTGACTAACTAATTATATGGAATTGTCAGGTTTTCCCTCTTCTATAAAGTTATTATTTTTCTCTTTGTAAATTAGCAGGTATCTTAGGGATAGATACTTTGACCCTGTGAATATATTCTATTTCTGCTCAAAAGTTTCACCCACTGATTTTTGTTTCCTTTGGTATGTCTTATCTATAATACTATAATTGTGGTATTTTGTGTGTTTCTGAGGCAAACCCTTGCTTTATGCCGATCTGGAACTTTCCATGAATCTCAAGCAGGCCTTGAACTTGTATATGTATGTATCACCATGTCTAGCCAGTTATAGTATTCAAATGGTGCTTTTCTGTTTACCCCATTCCTTTTACATTTATCAGTTGAAATTAACTCTTAGTATTATGTGGTCTAGTCCCAAAATGTGTTAAGTTTATGAAAATTTAGCAATAGAGAAATTCAATGTCAAGGTGCTTTAGTGTAGTTAGTAATTATAGGTATTATATGCTTTCCATTTTTCATAATTCATATTTAATTGTGAAATTGTGTAAGTATTTAATTTGACTATATAATTTTAATTTTGTGAATGCTTACACATGGTAAGGATTATTAGTTTTCAGATGGTGGATCTCAGGTGTAGACACATTAAATATCTTGCTCAAAGCGGCCATACAAAGTATTCCATCATTTATATATTCAAATGATGATTCTTTTTAGATAAGGGCTTATTATGTAGCCCTGACTGGTCCTGAAATTGTCATTGTTCTGTTTCAGCTTCCTGAATCCTAGTATTACAGACATGTATGTACCTTTACATCTAGTTGTAATTTTTAAATGGAGTCTCAGTATGCTATGTAGACTGGACTTGAAGTCCTGTATTTAAGCTATCTCAGCCTCCCGAGTAGAAAAGACTATAGGCATATAAAAATGCTCAAGTTATGATAAGTTGCATAAATTATTTGAGAGTTTTATTCTCTCTGGTTATTTGAGAACCATCATTTTGTTGTTGGCCTTGAGCATAATATCCTTGAACATATTTTGCCACTGAGCTACATATTCCCCTCCTACTTTGTTGTTATTGCCCCTTTTCTCCCGTCTTTTTCTTTCCCCCTCCCCTAAGATTGTTTCTTACTGTGTTGCCCAGGTATGTTCTTACCTCAGCCTCCTAAGTAGTGTATAGGTACCTACCTCTCCATCTGTCTTCCCAGCCTTCTTTATGTTCGTAAACGCTGCAAAGCACTTAGCAAATGCTCTCTTAAGTGGACTTTGTTTAAAATACTGGGCTGGCTCAGGGGTTAAAGCTCCTGTCTCAAAAGTAAAAGGACCTGAGTTTAGATACCCACATCTCACATAAAAACACCTGGTGGAAATGGCAGCGGCCTGCAATTCTGGTCCTGGAAGGCAGAGCCTAAGAAACTCCAGAGCAAGCAGTAAGGAGGTAAAGCAATCCAGGATGATTTCCAAAGTCACCCTTGGGCCTTCCAGGGACACACACTCAAGTGCCCTCTGATACACACACTGTGTGTCATCATTGAAGGATTCACTGTGGCATGGGCTGGGGTCTAGTCTCTGACTTCACTGTTATAGTTCAATATTAGCCTTCAGCTTTTGCCAGTGTTCAGATATGTGGAGAGACTGAATTGTTCTTTCTCAGACTTCTCAATGTAGGATACGACCTTATTATTTTAGACTAAGGAGTATAATTACTAGTTAAAGTGGTCCAGTGAACTGTAGGCTAGACACACGGGAAGCTAAATGTTCTGTATAGGTCCGAACACTCAACCATCACTTATTTTCAGCAACTTGAGCAACCACGACTCCTCTGCATTCATTGTGGTTAATTGCAAACAGAAGCATCCATCTAGGGATATAAACATAAATATTTAGAAGACAACTCTCCCGCCTGTCAGTTTGGGTATGAAATAGTAAGAAGTTTTCCCCTGAAGTCCAAACTTCCTAACCATGGATTTTAACTGGGGTTATAACATCATAGGCCTTTTTTTTTTCTTTTGAGACATAATCTGGTTATATAGCCTGGGCTTACCTCAAAACTTGGTATCTTCCTGTCTTAGCCTCCCCATTTCATGATTCTACATTAGAATTTTGATGGTTTCGGCTGTGTCAGTTCCATTAGCTATGACTGCTCTCTAGTTTGCCTTTTGCTCCCCTTGCACTAAAAACGGTCCTCATTGAGTAGAAGTCATGCTGTCAAAGTAGTTGCCAATAGAGGCTGTAGTGATGGCTCAGCATTAAGCCTTTGCTTTGAAAACAGAAGGTCCTGAGTTTGGATCTTGAATCCCACATAAAAATTACAGGTAGAAATGGCAGCAACCTGCATTTCCATCCCTGAGAGGTAGAACAATTTAGGGTGGCTCCCAATATCACCCTTGGGCCTCCATAAGCACACACAATTCCCCCTTAGATACTCCCCGACACATGTGCACACTAGCACCTACACACATGCAAAAAAGTAGTTATTAAGGATGTAACAGTGTATGTATGTTATGATTGAAAGAGAATTACAGTAGCAGATGAAAGCTCTACTGTAGGTACTTCCCTCTGTATTTTGGTGCTAGTTTAGCAGACTTAATTTTTTATTCCTTGAATTATAAGTGAAGTTTTAAAGGTATTGGCTTTGCCTTTTTGTGGGCATATTCTCCAGCATTGGTGTCTAGGACAGCAGTTATAACCTTGTAAAGTTGTTTACTCTTAATCCTGATTATAATTTTTAAAATACTTTATTTGAGAGGCAGAGAATGAGAATGCATACTATGGAGAGGAGAAAGATGCGCGTGTCACACCAGTGGATGGACTTCAGAGGGCAACTTTCAAAAGTCTTTCTCCTGCCACCATGTGGGCTCTACGAATCTAATTTGGGTCTCTGTGTGTAGATTTTTGTACTTATTGTGCCATCTCACCAGCCCAGATTCTCATTTTTTATATTCACGATTAAAGGATGAATTAGATTAGATTAGTTTTTGACATATGAAAGACATATCCTATGAATTTAGTCATAAATCTTGTAAGTATTCATTTTTCTTCAAAGTTGATCTGCTATAAAAGGTATGGATGGTGTCTTCCTAATTACAAGATTATCTAGGAGTTAGCTAAATTAGAAAAGCTTAAACATTCTGCTTGCTTCCAGACATCTTGTATACTTAGCATTCCTTGCTTTATTAAGCACCTTCTTTTTAAATCTTGATGTTTCTTTATAAAAGAGTCTCATGTAACTCAGATTGGCCTTGAACTCTTTATCCTCCTGCCTCTGTCTCCAAAGCTGGGATAATAGACTTGAACCATTTCATCTAAGGTTTTTAAAAATACTTTTTATAGTAACAACTACATGTAACATAAAATTTGTTTTTTTTAATTTTTTAACATTTTTTATTATTATTTCTGCTCATATAAACTTAATAGGTAGACCAGTTCCCTCCCCCCCTCCTTCTCCCCCTGAACCCCCTGCTCCCCTTCCCTCCCTCCCCGTCTCCCAGTGCCTCCCCCCAATTCCCAGAGAGTCCTTTATTGTGTATGCCTAACTCTCCTCTTGGTCCTCCTCTAAAATTTGTTTTTTATGTTTTCAACTTTTCGGTTCAGTGGTAACAAGCATAATCACCTTGATGTATAATCTACAACATCTCTAAACCTTTTGTTGTCTAAAACATAAACATGGTGTTCATAAGTATAAACTCCCCATTTCTCATTCTCCTTAGCTCATGACAACCACAATCCTACTTTCTGCCTCTAAATTTGCATATTTTAGTTAACAAAAATGGAATCAATGGTTTGTTCTTTTGTGCCTGGCTTATGTAGTATAATGTTTTCATGATTAATGGATATTGTAACATATTTCAGAATTTCATTTCTTTTTCCAAAGGCTGAACAACGTTCTATTATGGACATTTGGGTTTTTTCTATCTTGAGCCATAGTGATAATGTTGAGAATCTTTAAATTTTTAGTAATTGATTTTTCCTAAAATTATGAATCTAAGAAAAATAGTAAAGTTAGGTAAGCCAATTATATAAAGTGATAGGAAAGCAATTTAATTTTGTAAATATCATCACAAGATACCCAACAATATGCAATGAAATAGCACTTAAAATATGGAAAATTGAAGCAACTCATTTGTCTTATCAGTGAGTTAAATCCTATCCATAATTAAAATATATAAACTAGAGCTATACATAATCAAGGTAGCTAAATATGAAAGTACAATAGCAGATAATTTTCAAAGGGATACATATAGAATATGTGTATGAAATTTTATATGTTTTTTCCCTCTTTTTATTAGTAGGATCAAACCCATGGGCCTCCTGTGTTCGGCCTACTGCACTATACCTACAGCTCTGTTCTTGAAATTAAAAACATTTTTTACATTTATTTACTTTTTTGTATGTGCACATGTGCATATGCATGACACAATGCATCTGTGTAGGTTTGAGGACATCTTACAGGAATTGGTTCTGTCCTCACACAATGTAGGTTCAGGAGATGGAATTCAGGCCATCAGGCTTGGTTACAAGTAACTTTACCCACTAAAGCACAGCTTGGTGATAGTGTGCGTACATAGCATAGGTGAAACTTCTGGGTTCAGTACTTTATCATTATGGAACTAGAAGGAATTTAAGAATAGTTCCTTATGGCCTAGAGAGATAAAGCTCAGGGGTTAAGACTCCAGTAAGCAGAAGGTCCTGAGTTCTGATCCCAGGTCCCACATAAAAAAGGCCAGGTAGAAATGGCAGTGGCCTGAACTTCCTGCCCTGGCAGATGGAGCCTGGGAAATCCCAGAGCGAAGCAAGAGGTAGAAGCAAGCCAGGATGATTCCCAAATTCATCCTTGGTCCTCTACAGGACACACAGTGCCCTCTGATACACACACACACACACACACAGACACCCACACACACCACAATTTTAGAAAAAAGAGAAATTACTATGAATTCTTAGTATATATGAAGAACTACATTCAATAACAACAGAAACAACCCAGTTAAAATGAACTAAATATTTGAATGGACTAGAAGATTGTAGAGTCCACTCACCCTCGGCGAGGTGTGTCTGCACCCACACACACACTCATTCACATGATTGCACAGCTCCTGGTTGTGAGGACGAAGAAAGGCAGTTCCGGCCGTCCCGGCCTCCGCCTCAATTTCCCAGAGACTTGACCATGGGACGGGGAGATTGTCAGAAGCAGATCTCAAGTTTACTGGAGGAAACAAAGGAGCTTATATAGACAAATAATTAGATGGCGCCAAATGGGCAGCCAATTGTGTCAAAGGTTAAAACAACCTACAGGTACCACAGGTAAAGTCAGCACAGAGGGCAGGCCAATACCTGAAAACCAATTAGGGGTCCCTGTAATGTGATCAGGGTAACGCCCAGGACACTAGCCCTCAGAGCCATCTTTAGTCCCATGTGCTCGGCCGTGCCCTGGGGCAAATCCTGGGCGGGCCCAACAGAAGATGTAACTCACCTGAGTTTGCCCCCCCTCCAATATTGAACAGGAGTTTCACCAGAGAAGTTTTTTGTATGAGTCAACATTGTTAATCTTTATTAAAATTAAAGCCGTAGTCTGATACCTTCAACGTACCTATTAAAATATGTATACAACAAAAGAAAAAAACACCATCTTGACTATTGATTGGTAAGGATCACGCACCATGAGAAATTCTCTCATATTGTTTTTTGCATTTATTTTATTGTTTTAGAAGTTTATGCATTATTACAATGAATTTATGCTATTTTTACCCATAATGACCCAATGCTATCCCTTTATCTTTTTCCCACTACAAATCTTTCTTACCAGTCTCTCTTCTACTTTCATGTTTTGGTGTTTTTATTTTTCTGTTTTATGTATTTGTGAGTGGGAGAGGGAGAATGAAAGGGAGAGGAAAAGAAGAAAATTCTTATAGGCATGTGCATTTCAGATGCACATTAGAGGAGAGCAAAGGACAGCTTTTGGAAGTTGGTTCTCCCACCATGTAGTTTTTGGGGATCAAACTCAGATTTATGCTCAGGTTCCTTTATTTGCTAAGCTATCTTGCCTGGCCCTATTTTTTTTTCTCTGAACTGTTACTAGTTCAGTTTTATGTTTTTGACCTTTCAAATATTATTCATGGGAATAAAAATGTGGGAACTATTTTGGCACTTCATCTATTTAATGTAAACCTAAATATACTCACCAGGGCTGTGAATGTAGTAGTTCAGTGGTAGAACACGTGCTTTGCATGGGAAGGGCCCTGATTTTGATTTCTAGCACTGCAACAAAACAAAACAATTGAAAAACAATCCAATCGAGCAGCCATCCAAAAAAGTGCTCTAAGATCCACAAATTCCATCTGATGTGTTTAACTCGAGAAAAGTTAGGTTCACACGAAAACGTGTGCATGAATATTTACAGCACCTTTGTAATTTCCCCAAATTGGAAGTCACTCAAATGTTTTTTATCTGAATAATGGACAGATTGTGGTACATTAATTAATGGAATTACTATTCAATAATTAAATGCAACATACTATGAGTACTTGTAACATTATGGACTAATCTAAAATATATTATGCTAAGTGAAAGATGTCTGAAGGACTAGATTACTATCTGTTGCATTTAGAAGATTTATTGATAGTTTCCAGAGTCTAAGAATGAAGAGAAAGTTTACCTATTAAAAGGCAGCACCACAGAGGATTTTGGGAAGGATACAACTCATTTTCATTTTGATTGTAGCAGTTGTTTTATGACTATTACTTGTTGAAACTCAAGGAACTGTACATCTAAAGGATCAATTTTATTATATGCAAGTTTAAAAATAAATACATAGTTCAGGAAAGAGAAAGATAAAGGAGTATTAGTACATCCCAAACAAATCCTACTGCGACTGCAGTCAGTATGTAAATATATGTGCATCAGTGGTTACTATATAAACATATGCAATATATAAACATAATTTATATATTTACATGTATGTCTAGTATATATAATTTTCCTATGTGAATTTTATTGTTTTATTTTAATTTTTGATTTGAACCTCACTAAATTACTCAGGCTGGCCTTCAAGTCCTTGGCTTAAGAAGTCTAATTTCAGAGAATTATTTTTCATTGGGGGCATGGCTGCTGGTAGTTTGCTCAAGCTCCAGTGAATGATCCCATACCCATGTTCAGGGGGGCAGCACTAGAGGAACTTAGTAGTTTATAAGAAAATAATTAAAAAGAGGGCATGAAGGTGGGAGGGAAGTGTGTTGTCGGTGCCCAGGTGGAATGGGACTAGAGGGTAAGGAAAGAATGTGATCAGAATACGTGGTATACTTATATGAAATTGTCAAAGAGCAAATGTAAAATATTATAAAATAAATTCACAT